>VZUI01049708.1:0-12941 GCA_013401135.1 Cettia cetti
AAGTGAGGCCAATACCACAAGCAAGCCTTCGCCTTAAGTAATGAAACCAACTTAATTACAAAAGGCTATCACCCCCCCACCACGTCCAAGAAAAGGACCAGCTAGCGTGGCAGAGCTCGGTAAATGCAAAAGGCTTAAGTCCTTTAACTCAGAGGTTCAAATCCTCTCCCTAGCTTTAATTTTCTCACATGACCAACCACCCCCTTCTAATCAACCTAATCATAGCCCTTTCCTATGCCCTACCTATCCTAATCGCAGTAGCTTTCCTAACATTGGTCGAACGTAAAGTTCTAAGCTACATACAAGGTCGAAAAGGTCCAAACATCGTAGGCCCGTTTGGATTACTTCAACCCATAGCGGACGGAGTGAAACTGTTCATCAAAGAGCCTATCCGCCCCTCAACATCCTCTCCAATTCTATTTATCTTAACCCCCATACTAGCCCTTCTTCTTGCAATCTCAATTTGAACACCCCTCCCACTACCATTTTCCCTAGCAGACCTTAACCTAGGCCTTCTATTCTTACTAGCCATATCAAGTCTAGCCGTGTACTCAATCCTATGATCTGGATGAGCTTCAAACTCAAAATATGCTCTAATTGGAGCACTACGAGCAGTAGCCCAAACCATTTCCTACGAAGTCACCCTAGCTATTATCTTACTATCCATTGTCCTTATCAGCGGAAACTACACTCTCAGCACTCTGGCAATTACTCAAGAACCCCTCTATTTAATTTTCTCCTGCTGACCCCTTGCTATAATATGATACGTATCCACACTTGCTGAGACAAACCGCGCCCCATTCGATCTCACAGAAGGGGAATCAGAGCTAGTTTCAGGATTTAATGTAGAGTATGCTGCAGGGCCCTTCGCTTTGTTTTTCCTAGCCGAATACGCCAACATCATACTCATAAACACACTAACCGCCATCTTGTTCTTCAACCCCAGCCTACTAAACCCCCCTCAAGAGCTATTCCCAGTCGTACTAGCTACAAAAGTGCTACTGTTGTCAGCAGGCTTCCTATGAATCCGTGCCTCCTATCCACGATTCCGATACGACCAACTCATGCATCTACTATGAAAAAACTTCCTCCCACTAACACTAGCCCTGTGCCTCTGACACACCAGCATGCCAATCTCCTACGCAGGCCTTCCCCCCTACCTATAGAAGACCTCAGGAAATGTGCCTGAACACCAAAGGGTCACTATGATAAAGTGAACATAGAGGTATACTAACCCTCTCATTTCCTAACGAATTAGAAAAGCAGGAATCGAACCTACACTAGAGAGATCAAAACCCTCCATACTTCCTTTATATTATTTCCTAGTAGGGTCAGCTAAACAAGCTATCGGGCCCATACCCCGAAAATGATGGTTTAACCCCTTCCCCTGCTAATGAACCCCCAAGCAAAACTAATCTTCACTATCAGTCTACTACTGGGAACAACCATTACAATTACAAGCAACCACTGAATCATAGCCTGAGCCGGACTTGAAATTAATACCCTTGCCGTCTTACCCCTAATCTCTAAATCCCACCACCCACGGGCCATTGAAGCCACTACCAAGTATTTCCTAACCCAAGCAACTGCATCGGCCCTAATACTATTTTCCAGCATAACTAACTCATGGTATACAGGACAATGAGATATTTCCCAACTAACTCACCCAACATCATGCCTAATCCTAACTGCGGCGATTGCAATAAAACTAGGTCTAGTCCCCTTCCACTTCTGATTCCCAGAAGTATTACAAGGATCTCCTCTCACCACAGGATTCCTATTATCCACCGTAATAAAATTCCCCCCAATTACCCTATTTCTCATAACCTCACACTCTCTAAACCCAACATTGCTCACATGCATGGCCCTTTTATCTGCAGCGCTAGGAGGATGAATAGGTCTAAATCAAACACAAATCCGAAAAATCCTAGCCTTCTCATCCATTTCTCACCTAGGATGAATAACTATCGTTATCTCCTACAACCCAAAACTCACTCTGCTAAATTTTTACCTATATACTCTAATAACCGCAGCTACATTCCTAGCCCTAAACTCAATCAAGGCCCTAAAACTATCAACCCTGTTAACCTCATGAGCAAAAACCCCAGTACTGAATACAATACTATTTCTAACCCTACTCTCCCTAGCCGGACTTCCTCCATTAACCGGCTTCCTTCCCAAATGACTTATCATTCAAGAACTAACCAAACAAAGTATGGCCCCAACAGCAACAATTATTTCACTTCTCTCCCTACTAGGTCTATTCTTCTACCTTCGCCTTGCATACTGCGCAACAATTACTCTACCCCCACACACCACAAACCACATAAAACAGTGACGCACTAACAAACCTACCCGTACCTCAATCGCCATCCTAACTACTACATCCACCATACTCCTCCCCATCTCACCTATAATCTACACTATCGTCTAAAGAGACTTAGGTTAACCCTAAACCGAGGGCCTTCAAAGCCTTAAACAAGAGTTAAACTCTCTTAGTTTCTGTTAAGACCCGCAGGACATTACCCTGCATCTCCTGAATGCAACCCAGATACTTTAATTAAGCTAGGGCCTTCTTTATCCCACTAGACAGATGGGCTTCGATCCCATAACACTATAGTTAACAGCTATATGCCCAAACCAACAGGCTTCTGCCTAACAGACCCCGGCACGTACCTAACGCACATCAATGAGCTTGCAACTCACTATGAACTTCACTACAGGGTCGATAAGAAGAGGAATTGAACCTCTGTAAAAAGGACTACAGCCTAACGCTTATACACTCAGCCATCTTACCTGTGACATTCATTAACCGATGATTATTCTCAACCAACCACAAAGATATCGGCACCCTCTACCTGATCTTCGGCGCATGAGCCGGAATGGTAGGAACTGCCCTAAGTCTACTCATCCGAGCAGAACTAGGCCAACCCGGAGCCCTTTTAGGCGACGACCAAATCTACAACGTCATCGTCACGGCCCACGCCTTCGTCATAATCTTCTTTATAGTTATACCTATCATAATCGGAGGGTTTGGAAACTGACTAGTACCCCTGATAATTGGTGCTCCAGACATAGCATTCCCACGAATAAACAACATAAGCTTTTGACTTCTACCCCCATCCTTTCTTCTACTGCTAGCCTCCTCCACAGTGGAAGCAGGAGCTGGGACAGGTTGAACGGTCTACCCCCCTCTGGCTGGCAACATAGCCCACGCCGGAGCTTCAGTCGACCTAGCAATCTTTTCCCTTCACTTAGCAGGCATCTCCTCTATCTTAGGAGCAATCAACTTCATCACAACAGCAATCAACATAAAACCTCCTGCCCTCTCACAATATCAAACCCCCCTATTCGTATGATCAGTCCTAATCACCGCAGTACTTCTTCTCCTCTCCCTACCAGTCCTAGCTGCTGGCATCACTATGCTACTTACCGACCGCAACCTGAACACTACCTTCTTTGACCCTGCAGGAGGAGGGGACCCAGTACTATACCAACACCTATTCTGATTCTTCGGCCACCCAGAGGTTTACATTCTAATCCTACCAGGATTCGGAATTATCTCACACGTCGTAGCCTACTATGCAGGAAAAAAAGAACCATTCGGCTACATGGGCATGGTATGAGCCATGCTATCCATTGGATTCCTAGGTTTCATCGTATGAGCTCACCACATATTTACAGTAGGAATAGACGTAGATACCCGAGCATACTTCACATCAGCAACTATAATCATTGCTATCCCAACCGGAATTAAAGTCTTCAGCTGACTTGCTACCTTACACGGAGGAATTATCAAATGAGACCCCCCTATGCTATGAGCCCTAGGATTCATCTTCCTATTCACCATTGGGGGACTAACAGGTATCGTTCTAGCTAACTCTTCACTAGACATCGCCTTACATGACACATACTATGTAGTAGCCCATTTCCACTACGTCCTTTCAATAGGAGCAGTATTCGCTATCCTAGCAGGCTTCACACACTGATTCCCCCTATTTACAGGATACACACTACACTCTACATGAGCGAAAATCCACTTCGGAGTGATATTTGTAGGCGTTAACCTCACCTTCTTCCCACAACACTTCCTAGGGTTAGCTGGTATGCCACGACGATACTCAGACTACCCGGATGCTTACACACTATGAAATACTATCTCCTCAGTAGGCTCCCTAATCTCCCTAACAGCCGTGATCATGTTAATCTTTATCATCTGGGAAGCTTTCGCATCAAAACGTAAAGTCACCCAACCTGAACTAACAAGCACAAACATTGAATGAATCCACGGCTGCCCACCCCCATTCCACACATTCGAGGAGCCGGCCTTTGTTCAAGTCCAAGAAAGGAAGGAGTCGAACCCCCATGTGTTGGTTTCAAGCCAACCGCATATACCACTTATGCTTCTTTCTCATATAGAGGTGTTAGTAAAACAATTACATAGCCTTGTCAAGACTAAATCACAGGTGAAAACCCTGTACACCTTAAATCAAACATGGCCAACCACTCCCAACTAAGCTTCCAAGACGCCTCATCACCAATTATAGAAGAACTTACACAGTTCCACGACCATGCATTAATAATCGCCCTAGCCATCTGTAGCTTAGTTCTATACCTCTTAACCCTAATGCTCACAGAAAAGCTAACATCAAATACAGTAGATGCACAAGCAATCGAGCTTGTATGAACAATTCTTCCTGCCGTAGTCCTAATTACGCTCGCCCTCCCCTCTCTACGAATTCTTTACATAATAGACGAAATCAACCAACCAGACCTCACCCTAAAGGCTATCGGCCACCAATGATATTGAACTTACGAATACACCGACTTTAAAGACCTCACATTTGACTCTTACATAACACCCACAACAGATCTCCAACCAGGCCACTTTCGCCTCCTAGAAGTAGATCATCGTGTTATTGTCCCAACACAATCCACTATTCGGGTCATCGTCACTGCCGACGACGTACTTCACTCATGAGCTGTCCCCAGCCTAGGCGTAAAAACTGATGCCATCCCAGGACGTCTGAACCAAACCTCCTTCCTAGCCTCACGACCTGGAGTCTACTACGGTCAATGCTCAGAAATCTGCGGAGCAAACCACAGCTTCATGCCCATTGTAGTAGAATCAGTACCTCTTCCTAACTTCGAAAACTGATCCTCCCTATCGTCATAACCATTAAGAAGCTATGCCACAGCACTAGCCTTTTAAGCTAGAGAAAGAGGGAAACCCCTCCTTAATGGTATGCCACAACTAAACCCAGCCCCTTGATTTTTTATCATGCTCACTACATGATTAACATTTTCACTCCTTATCCAACCTAAGCTACTATCTTTCATCTCTGCAAACCCCCCATCTAACAATACCCCAACAACCTACAACACTACACCCTGAACCTGACCATGAACTTAAGCTTCTTCGACCAATTCTCAAGCCCATCATTCATAGGAATCCCCCTAATCCTCATCTCCATAACCTTCCCAGCTTTACTATTACCATCTATAGATAATCGATGAATCACTAACCGCCTTTCTACCCTCCAACTATGATTCATCAACCTAGTCACGAAACAACTAATAACGCCATTAAACAAAAAAGGCCATAAATGAGCTCTGATCCTCACATCACTAATAATCTTTCTACTACTAATTAATCTCCTAGGACTACTGCCCTACACCTTCACCCCAACCACCCAACTATCAATAAACCTAGCTCTGGCTTTCCCTTTATGATTAGCTACCCTGCTCACAGGACTACGAAACCAGCCATCTATCTCCCTAGGCCACCTCCTACCAGAAGGAACCCCAACCCCATTAATTCCAGCACTAATTCTAATCGAAACAACAAGCCTCCTCATTCGCCCCCTAGCCCTAGGCGTACGCCTGACAGCAAACCTCACAGCAGGACACCTCCTCATCCAACTCATCTCTACAGCCACAGTAGTCCTATCCTCAACAATACCAGCAGTCTCCGTACTAACCCTGTTAGTGCTCTTCCTACTGACCATCCTAGAGGTAGCCGTAGCCATAATCCAAGCCTACGTATTTGTTCTCCTACTAAGCCTATACCTTCAAGAAAACATTTAACAACCCAATGGCTCACCAAGCACACTCTTACCATATAGTAGACCCAAGCCCATGACCTATTCTAGGAGCAACTGCCGCCCTCCTCACCACCTCTGGCCTCACCATGTGATTCCATGACAACTCCCCATACCTCCTAATTATAGGACTTCTATCCACCACCTTAGTGATATTTCAATGATGACGCGATATCGTGCGAGAAAGCACATTCCAAGGCCACCACACCCCTCCCGTCCAAAAAGGCCTGCGCTATGGTATAATCCTATTTATCACATCAGAAGCCTTCTTCTTCCTGGGCTTCTTCTGAGCCTTCTTCCACTCAAGCCTGGCCCCCACCCCTGAACTAGGAGGACAATGACCACCCGTGGGAATTAAACCATTAGACCCAATAGAAGTACCCCTACTAAACACTGCCATCCTATTAGCCTCAGGAGTTACCGTTACATGAGCTCACCATAGCATTACAGAAGCTCGCCGAAAACAAGCAATCCACGCCCTCACCCTAACAGTCCTCCTAGGCTTCTACTTCACTGCCCTACAAGCTATAGAATACTACGAAGCACCTTTCTCCATCGCAGACGGAGTATATGGTTCAACCTTCTTTGTGGCTACCGGATTCCATGGCCTCCATGTAATCATCGGCTCCACATTCTTGCTAGTCTGCCTAGTACGTCTAATCAAATACCATTTCACACCTAACCACCACTTCGGCTTCGAAGCAGCAGCATGATACTGACACTTCGTAGACGTTGTCTGACTATTCCTATATATTTCCATCTACTGATGAGGATCTTACTCTTCTAGTATATTAATTACAATCGACTTCCAATCCTTAGAATCTGGTTTAAATCCAGAGAAGAGTAATGAACATAATCCTATTCATAATCGCCCTATCTCTCACTTTGAGCATCGCCCTAACCGCATTAAACTTCCTACTAGCCCAAATAAACCCAGACCCAGAAAAACTATCCCCATACGAATGTGGATTTGACCCACTAGGATCAGCCCGACTACCATTTTCAATTCGATTCTTCATAGTCGCAATCCTGTTCCTCCTATTCGACTTAGAAATTGCCCTACTACTGCCCCTCCCATGAGCCATCCAACTCCAAAACCCATCCACCACCTTAATTTGAACCTCCATCCTTCTCTTCATTCTCACCATAGGACTGGTATACGAATGAACTCAGGGCGGACTAGAATGAGCGGAGTAATAGAAAGTTAGTCTAACTAAGACAGTTGATTTCGACTCAACAGATTATAGCCACAACCCTATAACTTTCTTAATGACTACCCTACACCTAAGCTTCTACTCAGCTTTCACCCTAAGCAGCCTAGGCCTAGCCTTCCACCGAACCCACCTAATCTCTGCCCTCCTATGTCTGGAGAGCATGATACTATCTATGTACGTAGCATTATCAATGTGACCAATCCAAACACAAACATCATCCCCCACCATCGTACCAATCATTATATTAACATTCTCTGCCTGCGAAGCAGGAACGGGGTTAGCACTACTTGTAGCCTCCACCCGCACCCACGGTTCCGATCACCTCCACAACTTCAACCTACTACAATGCTAAAAATCATCATCCCAACTATCATACTCCTACCTCTTACCATCCTCTCCCCACGTAAACACCTATGAACCAACACCACAATATACAGCCTACTAATCGCTACTATCAGCCTACACTGACTCGTTCCAACATATTACCCAAACAAAGGTTTAACCAACTGAACCTCTATCGACCAAATCTCCTCCCCACTATTAGTCCTATCGTGCTGACTACTTCCTCTCATAATTATAGCAAGCCAAAATCACCTAGAACAAGAACCAACTACCCGCAAACGAATCTTTGCTGCAACCATAATTCTAGCCCAACCATTCATCCTCCTGGCCTTCTCAGCCTCAGAACTAATACTATTCTACCTAGCATTCGAAGCCACCCTAATCCCCACCCTAATCCTCATTACCCGATGAGGAAACCAACCAGAACGCCTAAACGCAGGAATCTACCTCCTATTCTACACACTCGCTAGCTCCCTCCCCCTACTAATCGCCATCTTACATCTACACAACCAGATGGGAACCCTCTACTTCCCTATACTAAAATTATCACACCCTACAACCTGCGCCTCCTGATCAAACCTAGTAGCCAGCCTGGCCCTTCTCACAGCCTTCATAGTAAAAGCCCCTCTATACGGACTACACCTATGATTACCCAAAGCTCACGTAGAAGCCCCAATTGCTGGCTCCATACTCCTTGCCGCCCTCTTACTAAAACTAGGAGGTTACGGGATCATACGAGTTACCATCCTAGTAAACCCATCCTTAAACAACCTCCACTACCCCTTTATCACACTCGCCCTGTGAGGTGCACTGATGACCAGCGCCATCTGCCTACGACAAATTGACCTAAAATCACTAATCGCCTACTCATCTGTAAGCCACATAGGCCTAGTCATCGCCGCAACCATAATCCAAACCCAATGAGCATTCTCAGGAGCTATAATCTTAATAATCTCACACGGCCTAACCTCATCTATACTATTTTGTCTAGCCAACACCAACTATGAACGCACCCACAGCCGAATCCTCCTACTTACACGAGGAATCCAACCCCTCCTACCACTTATAGCCATCTGATGACTCCTAGCGAACCTAACCAACATAGCCCTTCCACCAACAATCAACCTGATAGCAGAACTAACCATCATAATCGCCCTATTCAACTGATCATCATTCACAATTATCCTAACCGGAACAGCAATTCTACTAACTGCCGCATACACCCTACACATACTAATCACAACCCAACGGGGGGCACTACCATCCCATATTACGTCTATCCAAAACTCATCTACACGAGAGCACCTACTCATATCCCTCCACATAATTCCAATAATCCTCCTAATCCTTAAACCTGACCTCATTTCAGGCATCCCCATATGCAAGCATAGTTTCAACCAAAACATTAGATTGTGATTCTAAAAACAGAAGTTAAAATCTTCTTGCCTGCCGAGGGGAGGTTTAAACAACAAGAACTGCTAATTCTTGCATCTGAGCATAAAACCTCAGCCCCCTTACTTTCAAAGGATAGAAGCAATCCAATGGTCTTAGGAACCATCCACCTTGGTGCAAATCCAAGTGAAAGTAATGGACCTACCACTAGTCCTAATTGCACTCATACTCATCACTCTTACAACCATTTCCACCCCAATCATTTTCCCACTCCTATCAGACTCCCTCAAAAACACCCCCACCATTATCACAAACACGGTGAAAACCTCCTTCCTAATCAGCCTACTCCCAATAGCAATCCACATTCACTCGGGAACAGAAAGCCTAGTCCTATTATGAGAATGAAAATTCATTATAAACTTCAAAATCCCAATCAGCCTAAAAATAGATTTCTACTCCCTGACATTCCTACCAATCGCCTTATTTGTGTCATGATCTATCCTACAATTCGCAACATGATACATAGCATCAGACCCCCACATCACAAAATTCTTTATCTACCTCCTACTATTCCTAATCGCAATATTAATCTTAATCCTGGCAAACAACTTATTTGTCCTGTTCATCGGCTGAGAGGGGGTTGGAATTATATCATTCCTACTAATCAGTTGATGACACGGCCGGGCGGAAGCTAACACCGCCGCTCTACAAGCTGTGTTATACAACCGAGTCGGAGACGTAGGTTTGATCCTATGCATAGCATGACTGGCCTATACTACAAACACCTGAGAAATTCAACAACTACCCTGCAACCACGAAACCCCTATACTACCACTCCTAGGCCTCATCCTAGCCGCAACAGGCAAATCCGCCCAATTTGGCCTCCACCCTTGACTCCCAGCCGCCATGGAAGGTCCAACCCCAGTCTCCGCTCTCCTGCATTCAAGCACAATAGTAGTAGCCGGGATTTTTCTATTAATTCGAACTCACCCTATATTCAACAACAACCAAAACGCCCTAACTCTGTGCCTCTGCCTAGGAGCCCTTTCCACACTATTTGCAGCCACTTGCGCTCTCACCCAAAACGATATCAAAAAGATCATCGCCTTTTCTACTTCAAGCCAACTAGGCCTAATAATAGTAACTATTGGACTAAACCTTCCACAACTAGCCTTCCTGCATATCTCAACCCACGCATTCTTTAAAGCCATGCTATTCCTCTGCTCAGGCTCTATTATTCACAGCCTAAATGGCGAACAAGATATCCGAAAAATAGGAGGCCTACAAAAAATACTCCCAACAACCTCCTCTTGCCTAACCATCGGCAACCTAGCCCTTATAGGAACACCATTCCTCGCAGGGTTTTACTCAAAAGACCAAATCATCGAAAGCCTAAGTACCTCCTACCTAAACACATGAGCCCTTACCCTAACCCTACTAGCCACATCATTCACCGCAATCTATACAATTCGTATAACCATTCTAGTCCAAACCGGTTTCACCCGAATTCCTCCCCTAGCTCCAATCAACGAAAACAACCCCGCAGTAGTTTCCCCCATTACTCGACTTGCACTAGGAAGCATCATTGCAGGCATACTAATCACTTCGTATATCCCACCTACAAACACACCCCCAATAACCATACCACTATCCATTAAAATTACAGCCCTACTAGTTACAATTACAGGAATCGCTATCGCACTAGAACTATCAAGCCTAGCCAAAACCCATATTCTGACGAAACAAAACCCATTACGCAACTTCTCAATGTCATTAGGATACTTCAACCCTTTAACTCATCGCCTCACCATAAAAACACTACTCACCGGAGGTCAAAACATTGCCTCCCACCTAATCGACCTATCTTGATTTAAACTCCTAGGACCAGAAGGACTAGCTAACCTACAATTAATAGCAACCAAAACGGCCACTACACTACACTCAGGCCTAATAAAAGCCTATCTAGGATCATTCGCCCTATCCATCTTCATCTTTCTCCTATCAATACAAAACTAAATAATGGCCCCAAACCTTCGTAAAAATCACCCTCTACTAAAAATCATCAACGACTCCCTAATTGACCTTCCAACACCATCAAACATCTCTACTTGATGAAACTTTGGATCGCTATTAGGCATCTGCTTAATTACACAAATTGTCACAGGACTTCTACTAGCCATGCACTATACAGCGGATACTTCTCTAGCCTTTGCCTCCGTCACCCACATGTGCCGAAATGTCCAATTTGGTTGACTAATCCGAAATCTACATGCAAACGGAGCTTCCTTCTTTTTCATCTGCATCTACTTCCACATCGGCCGAGGCCTGTATTACGGCTCTTACTTAAACAAAGAAACCTGAAATATCGGAGTAATTCTCCTATTAGCACTAATAGCAACTGCCTTTGTAGGTTATGTACTCCCCTGAGGACAAATATCATTCTGAGGAGCTACAGTAATCACCAACCTATTCTCAGCAATCCCATACATTGGTCAAACCCTAGTAGAGTGACTATGAGGCGGATTCTCAGTTGATAACCCAACCCTAACCCGATTTTTCGCCATTCATTTCCTACTTCCATTCGTCATCGTAGGACTCACACTAGTCCACCTCACATTCCTACACGAAACGGGTTCTAACAACCCCATAGGAATTCCATCAGACTGCGACAAAATCCCATTCCATCCATATTACTCTATTAAAGACATCTTAGGATTTGCATTCATACTTGTCTCTCTCGTTGCCCTAGCCCTATTCTCCCCCAACCTGTTAGGAGACCCAGAAAACTTCACACCAGCCAATCCCCTAGCCACACCACCACACATCAAACCCGAATGATACTTCCTATTCGCCTACGCCATCCTTCGATCTATCCCAAACAAACTAGGAGGAGTTCTAGCCCTAGCCGCTTCCGTCCTAGTCCTATTCCTCATTCCACTACTCCACACATCAAAAGTACGCTCAATAACTTTCCGTCCTCTTTCACAAATCCTATTCTGAACCCTAGTAGCGAACCTCCTAGTACTAACTTGAGTAGGCAGCCAACCAGTAGAACACCCATTCATCATTATTGGCCAACTAGCCTCATTCACCTACTTCACAATCATTCTAGTCCTCTTCCCCCTTGTCTCCATCCTAGAAAACAAGATTCTTAAACTTTAAATAACTCTAATAGTTTATGAAAACATTGGTCTTGTAAACCAAAGATTGAAGACTTTACCTCTTCTTAGAGTTATTCGCGGCCCCCCCCTACCCCCCCCGGCCGTTTTCGACACTTTACAGGGTATGTATTACTTTGCATTACATTATTTACCCCATCAGACATTAAGTCAATGTAGGATATTCCACATACTAACCAACTTCATCTCCTACCCAAACCCAAACATTTCTCCTCAAAGATAATGTGCGGACAGTCATCCACCCCCCCATTTTTGCCACAGGTACCATACACCCAAGTGATTCTAACCTACGTCAGACAACAAGCGTCACACAAGATCGAAGGTCCTAGAAAGTACTCACAAACTAACCTCCATACGAATAACGTCACAGTACACCTTTGAATTCTCCTAGTCATGACATTCGCCCACCTCCTAAATAAGTCCTTCTCCAACAGCTTTCAAGAACTCCCAAGCCAGAGAACCTGGTTATCTATTAATCGTGTTTCTCACGAGAACCGAGCTACTCAACGTCAGTTATACTTTAGGTTATTGTCTTCAGGGACATACTTTCCCTCTTACCCTCGAAGCCCAACTTGCTCTTTTGCGCCACCCGTGGTAACTTCAGGTCCATAACTTGCTAAGTTCCTTCCTCCTTGCTCTTCACAGATACAAGTGCTGGTGATGGTCGCTCCTCCTTCTACCTCGTTATCGCGGCATTTCCTTTCTCTATTTCC
>VZUI01049716.1:0-39820 GCA_013401135.1 Cettia cetti
GGCCGGGCCGGGCCGGGGGAGCCCCGCGGGGCCGGGGGCACCCGACGGCTCGTGAGGCGGCGGGAGCGCCGTGAAATGGCGCGGGGATCCCCCCTCACGGCCCCCGCGGCCCCGGAGCGCCCGCGCTGCCGTGTTACCGTCAGGCGGTGTGTGAAAGACATCCCGGGGCGGTGTGGCCGCGGGTTTTAACCCCGGGACCGGACCGTGAGCTTTGTGAGGGGCGGGGGCGCCGAGCCGAACCCGAGGCGGCCCCGCCGTGGGCGCCTCGACCCCGCTACTGTGCCCGGCGCTGCCCCGGCGCCTCCCGGGCGCTGGGTTTTTAAACGCCGCAATTCTCAAAAATCGCCTCAAAAGTACCATTTTTTTTTCCCCGTCTACATTAACGCGACAAGAATAAAGTCCGTGCTTCTCCTGTGGGCATTTTAGGAGATTTTTTTGCAATTTTTTCACATCGCTGAATTTATAGAATTTTTTGTTTGTTTGTTTAGAGAAGAAAATTTGCAAAGTATTCTGCTTTGTATTACGAGAACGAGGACATTTAGTGGCAATAATATTTAATGAGAATAAGAACATTTAACAATAGTAAGAACATTTAACAATAACAAAAAACATTTATTATGACTGGATTTAAAAATGAATAGCCATTTATTCACATATAGCTAAAGCCGTTGCCTGGCTTTTTGGCTCTGTGTGATACTCAATAATGTTCTGCTTAATTCCACACTGAAAAAATAAAACTGGACGAAAACAACCCAACGTGAAATCATTGCAAATCTGAGCTGTGGAGCCCGGAGTGAGCGGTTCTCTGTGAATTATGGTGCTTTATGTCCAAGGGTTTCTTTGCTACCAGGGATCCACTTCAGTTCCTGCTGACAGCTAAGCACTAGGGTATTGACTGTGTTGTGAATATTAAGATTGATTCTGCTTTATGTTGCATTATATTACCCGGGATAAGGGGAATGATCCCTCTCCCTTCCCACCTACCTACATTCCACCTCGGTCGGCTCATTACGCTTTTCCTTTGGCTTGTGTTTGTCTCCTGCCTTCCCCTAAACTTCTTTGCCCGTCCTGCTCCGGAGCCAGAAAGCAACCTGCTCTCGGTGTTCAGACATTTGCAGGAGGCACATTTCAATTAAAGAGGCAGGCGTAGGTCCCGCGGTCACTTTATTTGCAGAGGGCTTAGCCTCAGTGTTTTGAAAGGCAAGTGTAGTCAGCCACATGTCAGAGGTGAGCTGCGAAGAAAACCCGAGTCCTTTCAGCAGTGGGATTACTGGCACAGGGTGTTTGTGAGGCCGCCGCCGTCTCGCAGGCGAGGGGGAACCTGACGAGAGACTCTGTGGTCTGAAACCTTTCGGCGTGTTTCAGTGATAACTTGTGAGTTGGGATCCTGCATTTGTGCTGCAAAAAGTCAAGCAAGTTTTGAAGTTACCTCTCTTACGTGAGATCGCTGAGAACCAACAAAGAGTGAAGGCGTCTGCCTACCCAAAGGCGAGCTCCTGCCATCCCCGCAGCACGGCAGGGACACGATTAATGCTCTGAGTGATTGATGGAGATGGATCCACACCTCCACCAAAAACTCTTCCTGATAGGGGACCTTCACTCAGGGTCTCCCAGTTGAGGTGAAATGTCTGTGCAGGCTTTACTTAGCGGGCTAAAGCAAAGAAAATGTGAAAATAAATTGTAGCCTGTTTTCTGGAAGCTGTTCTCTCGGAGGAAACGGCTCAAACAATTCTAGACTGGAGGTGCGAGGAAGGGTCTGAGTTGCAGTTAGAGCAGAGGTGTCTCCTCTCCCCCTGGGCTCTGCATTGTCTTGTGGTCGGCAGTTGTCAGGTGGTTAAACCTGCCTCCCATGGGGTCATGTGCCGGTGGTTAATTCTTCCTGATCAGAACCAAAGTTTACCTGGGTGTGGGAATTGCTGTGATGGCTCTATCACTGTCTTCTTCCAAGAGGTGAGGAGGGAGCCTAGCAGTCATGTCTGTTCAGAAACGAGTGTGCGATTATTAAGTAATTTTTATATTGAATTACGTATTTATTTACATTTTAATAGTTTTCAGTACAGTCAGCGAGGACTTTGTGAGACTGGCTGGGAGAGAGCATGAGGAGGAATCCTCAGTTTACGTGGAGCCACTCTGTCGCTTCCCAGAAAGGGTTAATGGATGCATCTCATTTCTGAAAGCCTCACACAGGGTCAGGAGCTGAAGATTTTTATTTTTTCTCCCTGTGAGGTATTTACCATGTACAAAGCAAATCACTGAGTTACTGAATTTAGCCTGACATTTCTTTTTTAACATTTTAACATTTTCAGAAGTGCTGCATAATACATTTAAGTGCTTTAGAGCTATTATTAGCTGTGTGTATTCTGAGAGGCAACCACAAGGTAGCACGGTGTTCATAAAGAAACTGCCACCTCTGGCTTTAATTAGTTCAAAGAAAAATGATGCCAGGGTTCTACGGAAGCCTCTCCAATAAAATAGGAAGATGAGCAAGTGAGGGCCCGGTGGCTCTGGCTGTGCTTTGCGCTCTCCCAGGTGTCACTGGACGGCTGAAGTTGCCTTTGCAGCACGCTCACATCTGTTGCATACCTGTGTCACAGTCCATTTCCTTGTGTCCTGCCAGGAGGAATCAAAAACTGATTTTGCACCATTGTTTGGGGGTTTTTTTAATAGCTCTTTTTTACTGACTGAAAAACCTTCAGATCGGTGATTTTACTAAGCTTCCCCCAGGATGTTGCTCAGCCTGGGATCCTGGTTATTCTTATGGAGGAAGAAGTGAAAATATATTAATTCTTATAATCTTAAAATGTCTTAGGAAATTGCAATTAATTCCCGATGAAACAACATATTATTAGGTCCTGTACTGCGTTGATGGATAATTTAGGTTTTTGTCTTTAAAAGTCATTTGTAGAGACAGGATCACACGTTTATAGAAATGTCTGAATTCATGTGCATAACAGTGTACACATCTACAGTTATTTATTTATTTCCCCAAGTCCAGCAGCAACAATGATAGCTGCCAACCAACCCCGAATTTACTGTCACCACCACCCCTAAATAGCATTCATTTCCTAGTAAAGCCTAATGGCATACATGATGGTTTGCCAGATTTGTGGCCTTTGTGAGGCTTATAAGCAGGACTGACTTGGGAAGATCATAAAACTTAATGAACTTCTCGACTGCAGGAGGTGTCCGCAGGGGAAGCAAAAGGCCTGCTTGGCTGCTCGGGCTGTTGCAACTATTTTTTATGTCTAAAGAGAGAGGATGAAAATGTTCATTAAGAACGTTCTCCCCTTGCATGGATTTTTGTTTTAAAGAATGAATAAAAAAGCTCTAAAAACCAGACAAAACCGTGTGTTAGCCACGGGGTTAATTCCTCACTGTTCCCATGTAAGTTACCTTTGTTTTTATTGCTACAACTGTAAATAGCCGTGTGCTGCCGTCGCTGTGATTAAAGGGCTGCATCGGGCCCTGCCTGCCTGCAAAGCTCCTTATTGATGACATGGCCCGAGTGCTCAGGAACGCCCCTTGTCAATATGCTGCAGAGCCTGGAACCCGCGGCGAGGGGACTCCTTGGAGCAGCACTGGCTCTGGCAGAGTTGGGAAACGTTAACCCCTGTCGGCACCGTGGGGTTGTAAAAAGCCAGTGCACCGCTCTGCCCTTGTACTGAACAAATTTCAACTTCTCGGCGTTTGTAAACTATTGTTTAGTGCAAGCAACTCTCAGGAATACGCTGTGACCCGCAATCCTGCCGGAGCATGAGGGGATTCAGATGGAACAATGAAATGGCACTGATAGCATACATACATGTGTGGGGTGTGTGTGTGTATTTTGGCTATTTTCTAAATATCAGCTGTGATGTTATTGTTACTCACTTTAGCTGTTTAAAATATTTATGTGCAGTCCTGGGTTTTTTTCAAGCTGCTAAATGCATATTTTGTTGTTCCTTGACTACCTGAAGAAGTCAGTGCTGGGTGTTTATGTGCGTCCAGTTCAGCTTAAATTGTTTAGCTTTCGCTTCCCATCTCATGCTTCAGTACCAAGGTTTGTCACCAACCCAGTAGTTGTAGTTTTGAATGTATTTTTTTAATAGCCAGCAGATGTATTACAAATGATGCCGTGCAGCAGAACGTTTGGTCGTTTGCACTGTCCTTATGGCAATGACATTGCTTTTCTTCATAAATGTCCTACTAGGAAAAAATAAATTGAATAAAGTGTCTTGATTGTCGTTTGGTCATCTGTTTCCAACACATTCATTATCAGCAGCCTGGTTCTTTTGTGGATTTCTACCAGGGCGCTTCTCTAGTTGAGAAAATGGCGATTTGGTGATTATGGGCATTAGAGAAATTCGTGGTACTTTGTCTCACAGAACCTGAGACTGCACCTTACCTTCAGTGCTTCCCATTGCTGGTGCTCCTTGCTGCATTTAAATATCCATCTTCACCTTGAGTAGTGGGATTAGTGGTTCCAGAGATTTTTTTTTTTCCCCTGTGTAGAGGATAAATTTGGCCCTACTTGTCAATACTAATTTAACCAGGAGCAGGGATTTATTTTATTTATTTTATTTTATAGCTGTCTTTCATGTCCTTCCATTTAGTTTTGAATTCGACACATTTGCTTGCTTATCTGAAAATACCAAATTATAGCAGTTACCGTGTGGTGTGTTTTAGGATGCTTGTAGTAAGTTAAGGAATTTTTACATTCAGAGATAAATTATTATCATGGCACGTAGGGAATGCAAAATAGTCCTTTTTTTTTTTTTTTACAGGATTTAACACATTTATCAAGCTCTGTTCCTGCAGCTTTCAATGGAAAAGTTGTATGATATGGATATTATGCTGTCTTTTTTCAATTTAAACATTGATTTGTGTGAAGCATTAATATAATGATATTTGCAGTCTACCGTAGACAAATATAAGCAGAATTAGACACTCTAAATTGTTACAAATGCAACGCAATATTTAAATCTGAATGAAGGCTGTATTAATAATTACAGAGCGGAGCGCGCGGCAGTCCGGTTTGGATCTGCCCTCAGATTTTAGGCTGTTTTTCAATTCCTTGCACATCGTGCACATGATGGCTCGATGAATATTTTTATGAACAGCAGGAATGAATGTGAATCCGTGCGCGAGCGAGCCCAAAGCAGCGGAGCCCCGAGCGGAGCTGCGCGCCCGGCGCCGCGCTGGAATTAGCCGGAGCTGTCGGAGCGCCGCGATTGACACCCTGAGAAGAATGCTTTGTTTGTTTGCTCAGCAGTCATGTTTAATGCTCTTCGCTTATCAAGGTGATCAGCATGGTTCAGATAACACATGCCTGACACCGCCTGCCTTTTCTCACCAGCGTGTTGACCTTTTGTCACGTTTGCTTTTCTCTGGTAGGCAATTCCTGGCTTTAAGTGTGAATGGAGTAAATAATTCACATCAATATTTAATATAAATTATTAAAGTTTCTGTCAGCTCTTACAGTTCATGCTTTTATAGAGTTGGAGTAGTTCATCAGCCAAACAGATGAATTGTGCAGCTCAGCTGGACATTAGAGCTCCTCCATCGTGCAGCCGGGACTGGGGGAAAAAGCAGGGAATTAAATAGCAAAGGTAATGCAGCCTGGTCCTTCAACACTGTGTGATTTTCAGTAATGCGCATTCTTTAGGAAGGCTCCAAGTATCAGATAAATATCCAGCATAATTTTTTTTTGTAAGTCCTGTACTTTTTTTTTCTCCCCATCATGTTGCAAACAGAAATGCAGAAAACCCCACTGACCCCCGGCATTTTTCCTACTCTTTGTTACTGGCCTTCCTTTGGTGCTTCAGGCCCTTCCTGGGCTTAGGGTGGGAGTGCTGGTGTTGGGGGGTAGGGTTTGGGTGTTTGTTTTGTTTTTCCCCTCAGTGTTCTTTTTTCTGTTTTTAAAGACTGGTGCGAAGTCCTTAGGTGATGAAGTTTCAGGGGTTTTTAGAACTTGTTTATAAATTACAATTTACATTTTGCAAAGTGACCTGTGATTGAAGGTAGATTCTGAAAACATTTTTTAAAGGAGAAAAGCTCTGATCTCTGATTGTAACAGCTCAAATGTGTTTATTGCGTCAGGAATTGAATCAAAATAGCGTGTTTTGCATAAAACCATATAGTAAAAATCATTATGCACTTACTTTAATTTTATGCTCTTTTAGATGTTTCAGTTCTTTTGTTAATGATCAGTTCAATGTGTGTTGCACAGTCACAGGGACTGTAACGATGTGAATCACTGAATAGCCCATGTAATACAAATCCATCACCTGGAAGGGAGGTGGGTTTGTATCTTGTGTTTACAGGTCAAACCCTTTTGCTATACTTCAGTCATGCATCAACATTTAAAGCCAATCTCTCATTCCTCATTGTCCAGCAGGTGGCTTTGTCATAGATTATTTAATTTTTAATCATTTATTGTAAGTGGAAAAGGTTATTTAATAATATTATCCTGACAGCATTTTTTAAAAGAACTACAGTTTTCCAGTATGTCCTGTGGTGTATGATGGGGTCAATGGAAGCATCTAGAGAGCTTCAAGTACACAATCTAAATTAAGATTCTAAACAGGCATTACAGATGCTGGTAACTTTGGCAATTATCATTTTGTTTGGTGAACAGTAGTAAAACAGTGTGCGGTAAAAGTGTTTAGAGAGAGAGGATAAATAAATTGAACAGTTTTGCAATGCAAAGTGGTTTGTGGTGTTTTTGAGGATTTCTTGGCTCTTGCTTAACTGCTATTGTGAAGCCTGGAGCAGATTTTCCCATTGCTAATGCCCTAGAAGTATTAATTCACTTTGATATGCTAATTAGAGGGCATTATGCAAGAAATGAGATTAAGTGGCAGCATGAAGCCATTTGCCTGTCAGTAAATTGAGAGCTTTAGCATCAGGAGGAGCTTTGTTTTTTCTGAGTTTCTCTTGGTTTTGCATATAAATAAAATTGATTGAAAGGTCTAGAGAAGCTTCTAGAACATTGGTGGTTCTTTTTCTCCTTCTATGATTATTTAAACTTCATGTTAAAGCCTTTCTCTGAATATTAATTGATCTAATGGGAGATACTGAACATGAAGAATTTCATTGTATTCTCAGTTACTGTATCTTAACAAAAGGAAAGTATTAGAATTCTTTGTGTCATCTGATTTTTGTGGGATTATTTTAGATATATCTTACAGCTTTGTATTCTACTGTCTCTGCCTGCTCACGGCTCCTGTGCTGAGAGCTGTACCTGTGTGGAGGTGGTTTTGCCAGTTCTGCTGTTTTGGGGATTGGTGTGAGGGCCCAACCAGCTGAAGGCAAATGGAAGGCTCAGATTCCTGACCAATGGGACTGTGGACATTTGTCACCCCCACTCCCCCACAGCGTTTCCCACCATTTCTGATGCAAATCACACATGTATTTTCCTTCCTTTAGGAAGGAAGGGGTTGTAATATTGACCATAGATTTTATTCAACTGTCAGAAATTGTGTTAAAGTAACATTAAGGGATTGACTTACAGCCATAAGAGTGAGGGAATTTGGAGTTAATAGTTAAACTCTGCCCTTAACTCAACTCATTGAACCTATTTATTAGAGCATATATGATACATAAGAGCCCTGTGCTGAGACCTCTGCTGTAGCAGGATGCTCCAGGATGGCTGGCTCAAAAATGAGACAATCTGATCTAGTTCAAATTTTTCTTTGTTTTTTTGAGGTTTGGAGTTTTTGTGTGTGTCTGAGGTTTTCATTCAGCCTCTGAGTTCCTTTACTACAGTTTTGTGATTAGTTTTCTTTTTGAAATACCATTAAAAAAAATCAGAAAAGTAATTCTGGAAATGGAACAAAAATTTAGCAAAAAATAAACCCACAGCAAAGCCAACCCAAGCCTCTCTAGTCCTCTTTGCCTGAGTGCAGCAGAGTGGCTGTTTGAGTGCCCATCTCCTCCAGAGATCATTGTCACAAAGTCAATCAGGGGAGCAGTGCTGGAGTGACAGTGCTTGTTATGAGCCCCAATAGTTATTTAAAAGAAAGGAAAAAGGATAAAAAAATGCCCCAGAGCTGCGTGCGGGGGCTGTTCATGCTGGATGCACATGCTCTCCCTGATCCTGGCAGCTGAAGTCTATCACTGTTGGGAAATTTTTAACATGAACCACATGAGACACAAACCACGGCGGTTTCCCCGGAGCCACAGGGGTTTTCACGTCAGCACAGGACAACTGGCACGTGCACTGCGGGTCCCTGCCCGCCGTCCCCTGCCCTCGGCGCCCGCCCGCCCTCGGAGCCCGCAACAAAGGGGCCCCAGTGCAGCTTGCATGGGAAGTGTGATGGCCCTGGTCGCCCACAGTTCCCCTGAGCTTGGCCCAAAGAATCCCGTCAGGAATTTGTAATCCAAAACTTTAGTTGTCATAGTGAACCTTTTTGATACTGGAAGGAAAAAAAAAACATCACTCGACACTGCAAAATCAGTTCTCACAGGCAGCAAAAGGAAGCGTTGCTGGGCTCCAGCTGCTCATTTTGGGTTTCAGATTGTTGAACAAAAGAACTAAGTAATGAAAATGTTCTGAAGCCGACCTTAACTTTCCCAGAACCAGTAGACCCCTGATGGCGTTGTTTCAGGAGCAGACGATGCTGGAGAGGAAATCCTGGCATTGCTGGTTTGAGTCCTGGTGCTGCTGTTGACTGGGGAAGAAACATTCCTCTCCCTTGAGTGAGGAGGGATGTGGTGACCTCGGTAGGGCAGAGCCCGAGCACGGCCACCGCCTCATGGAAGTGAATGCAAGAGCTTGCTTCTCTTATCTTTAAAATGGGGATGCTATCCATCTGATTTTTTGTGAAGGTTGCGTTGGCTTGGTGCTGTGTGTTAAAAGGGAATATTTTTATGAAGTGTTGGGTTTAATTAAAATTGTTATGTCAGAGGTAAACTATCAACAATATTTACAGTATCTGCTTCGTCCCACGAATCTTACGTCCTGCAGATGAGGAAATTAAGCTTTCCTTAGACTTCTTCTTTTCTTGGCTTTAATCAGGAATGTTTTTTTACTCCATGGTTAGACCTCTGCTTAAAGGATATCAGGGTTTTGTGCCTTGGTGGTTGGTGTGCTCAGTACAGAAAGTTTGCTCCCATTGCTGGGGATTGGTGCTTTCCTTGCACAGTAGCTGTTGGAGGCAGGGTGGCACACTCAAAAGGTTGTGTCAGGCACACTTTCATATATTTGTTTATTAAAGAGGGAAGCATGCTTTTAGTGAGATTTGTAATTATGAAACACCCAAATGTTTGCTTATTTTCTTTCATGTGAGATCCTGGTAGCGTGATTGACTGTCACTGGTAAGAACAAGTTACAGTAGATTGTGCAATGATTCTTATTTGACTTCAAGGATGTATTTATTACCATTTTTGAACAAATTATACTAACATGAAAAGTTGTGGAAATGATTGTGCACTAGATAAGGTGATACATTACAGGAGTGGTTGGGTTTATGGAGCTTTATGCCGAGGTTTTCTCAGAAATTATAGCACAGTCCTGTCACTATAAAACCTGGAGATACACTTGGTAATAACATGCAGTGGAGGGATTTTTAGGATTTCACTTGTTATTCAAATAGAGTGGGAACTATCAGTTTTTCTACCTCATATTTCTTTCTTGTGTTGCACTGGGTGAAGAGGGGAAAGGAAGCCCGAGGGCAGCAGAGTGGGCACAGGGGTGTGGCAACCCCAGCCCTGCCCGATGCTGCCAGTGCCACAGGGCTGGGGAGGTTTTGGCACTGATGGAGCTCTCTGGGACCCAGCGCTAGTGTGGGATGCTGGGGGAGATTTGCCCTCCAAAGGCAGCTGAGGATTTTTTTTGTGAATTATTTCTTGCTTCCCCTCCACTTGTTAGGGCAGTGACGTGATATCGATATGGAGCTTGGGAACTTATTGACTTGTTGGTTCTTGACCTTTTGACTGTGACCAAGTATAGAAATTGAATGTCTGAAAATTAAATGATAGACTCTTTATACATAAATTCTTGGATGTCAGTGTATTACATGAACTAATTTTGGTTTACCTAAATTTATGGTGTTTTGTGTTCAATAAAGGAAATATTTCTTCCTTTCAATATACCCAGCATCTAATAATATTGTAGTTGCTAATACTAAACAAATCCATTTCCTTTTACTGACTGATTATCATAACAGCTGCTGTTTAATCACCAAGATTGTTATGTAACTTTTAAAGCTCTAATATTTTGGAGAGGTGCAAGTGACATCATCTTGCTGAGTAGCATGGTGTGATGTCATTGATGCTGAACCACGCGGCTGTGTTTTGTGGGGCTCCAGACTCAAGTTCTTATTTAGTTTAGTCGTATTTAATGGGCTGGGAACGCTTGCTGAGCGAACTGCCTGTTTGAAAGGAGACCCAAAATAACACACGGTCCGCATCCTCTTTTCCATGAAACAAAAAATGGGTATTTGTCTTCCCGCCCTAAACCGTGGCACGGTGGGGCCTGATGGAAATGCCGTGCCCCGGCTCCTGTCCGATGGAATTAGCTGATTGCTCCCCGCGTGCGGGCAAGGCGAGCAGCGCTCCGGCTTTGTGGCCGGGAGCGAGACTCGGGCCTCCAAACCGGGGGTGACGGAGCCGGCGATATTGTTCTCTCCGAGAGCCGCAATAAGGCTGTGGTCAGCACTAATGTAAATATTTGTACAACAACCATGTTCTACAGCCTCCAATTTAATGGTAAAAATCTGCCCTGAACGCCTGGGTAAATATATGCTGAGAACAGACGCCCATTCACTGGAGAAACAATTGACTTTAGGTTCTTTGTTGTTAAAGTGGCCCCCAGTGATCGGCTGCGGGGAGGCGATAGCGGCGCGGGCGCCGTCGGGCTGGCGGCTCCCGGGCAGTGCCCGGCGCGGGGAGCCCGCACCGCCCCGCGCCGCGCCGGCACGGCAACGGCAACTTGTCAATGGAAGAAAAAGAACTGTAATCGCACATTTACATATGCTCCTAATTGTTGATTTGGGGATTTTCTATGAATATGGCTTCACAAAACAGATGCTGTTTAAGAAAAGGGGGAACATAATTTTGTGGGCAATGAATTAAGTGTTTTTGTGGCCCTCTCATCCGTAGCTAGGAGCAGTTTGTGGACCGCGTCTGTGAACGCCGCTCATAATTGTTTTTCACACATAAGTTATGCAAATGAGCTTTTATGGCAACTGGCATAACAATTAGCATCCTCCAGCAATATTTTAGCAGGTTAATTGCAAAATTTCTAAATTGTACATCTGACTTGTTAATTAGGCATGACAGAGGTGGTAAAATAGTTATCTTCAGGCAGTGGCAGCCAGGAGCTGCTTGAAATGCAAAGAGCAAGGATTGATTGGATTTGAGGGTTACAATTGTGGGAGCACTGCTGTTGTCAAGTGCCGCTGAGCAGCTCTGCTCCATCGGCTGCCTCAGAGCAAGAACCACGTCGGTGCTGAGAGGATCCTGCCAGTTACAAATCTGCTTTATTTAACTCTGAAATTTTCCAAATCCCGGCTGTGGGAAGCCCCCAGCTCCTGCCTGTTCCTCAGTCTTAGGCCCACGGCAAGGGGAATCCATGGACCTGAAGTTGGAATTTTGATTTTATTTACAAATAGGCCTGAAAGTTCAGCTGCTGGCACAGATCAGAAAACTCTTCTGTTTTTCAGCCCCAGTAAAAATGCCATTGCTCTCCCCACCATGTGCTGAGAATTCTGCCATTACTTCCCTTAAATTGCAACCTTCGCTGCCTGGTATTTTCAGATGGTGTTGGTTGCATTTTACAAGCTTTAATTCCTCATCTTATTTCTCTTAAATCCTTGCTTTCATTTATCTTTGTGTGTCTTATGATATTAATCATATTAAAATACAAAAAACCCATGCTATTTGCAATAACTCCTTTTTAGGCTCTCAGAGGTATGTCTTGATGATTTAAACAAGATTGGAACACGCAAGTCTTCATCCTGGGAGCATGTTCCAAACATCCCCCAATGCTGCCTGGAGCAGATAACAGTGTGCTCAGCAGAGGTGCAGCCTCCTGAGTCACACCAGCACAATTGGCCAGCACAGGATCTTCTAAATACATTTTACTGGCTTTGACTGCTGATTTTGATATAAAATGCAGATTTCTGAGCTAGTTTAATATTTAATAAGTTAAAGGGTGATAACAGAAAAAAAAAAATGCCACTGAACAAGTACCTCTGGGAGCCAGAGCAGTCGGCGGTGCGCTGTGAGCTGTGTGTGGCTGTGCCATTTGTCTGGGCTTTGCTGGGGGGACTCAGTGTTTTGTGGCTTAAATAAAGTCAATCACATTTGAGTACCTATGTAGTACCTGTAAGCAAAAAGAAAATCAGCACAAGCACGTGTGAAATTTCATGTCCTCTGTTTTCTCTGTATGCATTCTCTTGATTTCACCACATGCTTTTTAAAATTGGGATGTTATATTTTCATTAAAAAAAAAAAAACAACAAACGTTCCTGCATGCATAACTGTTCTAATATTTTACATTTTCTTGTGACATGTGTATATGGAGTAAGTGCCATTTATGATATGTTGTCATCAATAATTTTGTCACAGAGAATAAAAGCCTTTAAACTCATCCACCCACTGGAACGTTTTATCATATTTATTTTAAGAGATATGAAATTAGCAGAACAATTGAACTCTTTGTATATGGGAGATGCAATGTAACTGAATATTTACCTTTAATGAAGGGCAGCATAAATATCTCAGTATCAATAAATTATATGCAGTAGCAGAATATTCCATAGGCAACTAATAAATAGTTCCTTTTTTCCCTGGATTCACAAACTGCATTGTCTTTTAGGATAGTTGAATTTACAGTACACAGTGAAATTAAATGTTGGTTAACTTTTGGAAAGGATCCATCATAACTGGAAAATACTGGGGGTTTGACTAGACCTAAACCACATTTCCAAACCATTGCATTCCCTGATTAAATGCTCACTTGCACAATTTAGGAAGAGTTTACTACAGTGGTGCCTCAGTAGATAATATTTGGAATGGAGTAACCATTTTAATGAGGTTCATCGAGAGATTTCATCAGGGAACGTTTCAGGTGTGTTATGGCTTTTGTCTTGTCACGATGCACGTCTTGGTACCGTCAGAGGAGTTCCAGAGCAGCTCTCTCCTCGTTTGAGACAATAAGGAATTCTGTAGAACGTGTGAGCAGGGAAAGGCAGGACCCGCTGCATTGTGCTCCGCGTTTGAGCAAGCCGGTGAGTAAATACACCCCGTGGCTTAAATGTACATCACATTTTAACTGTCCTAATATTGATCATCCTATGGAGGAATGCAATAGAAGCCCACTGGTTATTAGTGTAAAGAGGGTCAGAGGCAGAGCCGGGCACAAAGCAAGTGCTCTCATGGTAATGATGCTGCTATTTATAGATCCCCATTTCATTAGTTGCAGAGTTTCAGGGAAGAGATTTTCTCTAGGGGAAATGGATACTTGAAGTTCATTTTCTTCCTGATGCACATTAAGGCAGAAACGTGAACAACCTTCAGGATAGGACACAGGGATGCAGATTTTGTGTGACCGTTTTCCCGCTGTTGCGTGCGGTGCCGCTGTGCGAGTGCCAACCGCTGTTCCCGTCCGGCCGCGTCCCCGAGCGCCTGTGCCACCGCTTCTCTGCCATGGGAGTCCTCTTCCCCCTGAAGGAATTCTGCTTTTGCAGGGTGCCAGACCAGTAAACTGAGCACTGTTGCACTGTGTTGCTTTATGAAACGAACACATCTGGATCACCTGACTTGCAGCAGCCTCGCTACAGCTGGCACGCACCGGAGTGGTTTTACGCACAGCACCTACCAACTACAGTTGCAGTTAATCAAAACACGGCTGGGTCTTCTGATACTTACTCATAAATACAGAAATTTCTTGGAGCATCTGAAAACTCAATTGTATTACCATACTTAGTTTCCTCCCATGAAATCCAGATAATCAAAGCTCCCTATAATTTTTGTGTGCCTTTATTTCTAGAGTTTTCCTTCTTGGAATTCTTGATATCTTGATTTTTTTTTTTCCTTTAAGAGAATATTTACTTAGTTAGTATTCACTTAATTAGAACTGACTGTTTAATGTTTTCTGGGAGGGTATTTATGGTATTTTCTTTGCCATATTTGCATTCCAGAAATTAAGTCCCCATGCCATTATTCGGCAAGCCTTTCATACATTAGAATGATGAATTGAAAGCAGAAATGGGAAAAAGACTGCAATGCAATGAAAATTTAATCAGCGTCTTCTGCTGCTTTAATAAGGCAAATAATTCTTATTGGCCGCTGCGTTAAGGTTTCTAATATTTAATTCATAACAAACCTTGCATTATTCTGCAGCAGCATCGACAGCTCCACTTTGCTGCCTGCCAACAGGCAACCATAAAAACTTAAAAGCAGATGTAAATGTCTGAAACAAGGAGAATGATTGGGTCTAAAGCGGTCAGAAAAAATCAACACTATTGCCAGAGAGTTTGATAAATCCTTACACACACTTTAGCAAGGTACAAATGGTATTAATTAAACTCATTAAGTGTGTTGATTTTAAGGCTTTGAGGTGCCTTTTTTGAAATGTGAGATTTTTTTAGTTCCTGGAGGCTCCCAAACGAAAGGGGATGCCATGCTGGCAATGGAGGGTGCTGGAACGATGTTATAAATCAGGCAGATCCAATTATTTTTCATATTTGGGGTATTTGTTACATATCAATGGTAAAATCACTGTAATTTGTGTTATGTGTATGCGTAGTGCTGGAATTAAGCAAAGGAACAGGAGCTCATCCCCCTACTCCCGTTTCAGCTCTGCCAGCCCAGTGGTGACAGTCACGGATTACAAAACCCCACGTGTGGCAGAGGCCGGGCTGCCTTTGGGGCCGGTGCGGGTGGCTCACGCTGCCCCAGCCCCGTGCGGGAGCTGTGGCACCCGGCCAGGCCTGGGTGCGAGCTCTTGTTACCGCCAAGGGCTGCGCCTGTTCTCATTTCTTCTTGAAATGGCTTAATTGGTGTCAGCACCCCAGGGATAAAGGCCTCCAACACTGAAATCCACACGATTCACCCTGTCTCTGCTCAGTGTAGGGAAACTGGTAACAACTGGTGGTGAATGAGGAGTGAACGGTGCTGTAACAATACTCGATGATGTTTGGGATGACAGAAATTAATACGCACTTGCTTGAAGAAAGCAATGATTAATGGCAGTGAGCAAGGGAATGCTGTCCCTCCTTTAACTCCACTTTGATGGGGATTGAAAAGCAAAAGGCTGTTTTCATTCTCTCGCACAAGCAGAGGTCATCCAGAGTACATTACAGCAATTTTTTCTCTCTGTTTTTTATTTCATAAATATTATGATAAGCACAGTTTAGATAGATTTTTTCACGGAGGCTTAAAAGGATATTTTGTCTGTTTGCCGTTCGTGTTCAATGAAGAAATTGGATTTCTTCTGTTTATGTGTGAGATCGTTATATTCAGTGGAATAATTAGTACAATTAAGAATTTCAAAAGCTCACCATTGTGTTAGTTTTTCTGAGGTTTTACAGATGGAATTTCATGGTCTCCATTTCCAAGTGCTTAGAGGTCAGAACAAGGCAAGGAGTGTTGCCGAGGAAAGAAAAAGAAAAGGTTAAAAATCCAAGATTCCTCACTGAATTGTTGATGTAAATATATTTTGCAAGATCCTCACACTTGTCAGTGACTTTTTAAGCTATTTGATAAAGAATCTTTATTCTACAAGGAGCCTGAAATAACACAACACTGCTTTGGATAATGAATTCTTCATCTAAGCAGAACTTTAAAACAAAGTACAATGTTGGCATTTTTTTCTTTGAGTGAGAGGGCTGATACATCTTTGGGATCCGACAGGAAGACATAAATTAATAGAGTTCTGGAGATCAGTTTCTCATTAATAATCCATTTTGTCATGGTTCTTGGCATTGTCAGCCTCGGAGCTGGTTCGTATTTTGCTAAAGGATAAAAGCACATGATGTCTTAAGGCACAACATAAGGAGAAGGAGTTTATCATCTTCTGGAAAAACCATCTCTGAAAAAATAGATTGTTTTCCAGGAAATAAATGTCAATTGCGAGTTTTATGCATTTTTAATCTTCAAACAGGTTTTTTAATGTCTACAATTGCAAAAATAGACTCGAGTTGGAAGAGGTTGTTGCCAACAGCCGTTGCTTTGCCTTTGTCCTCTCCACTGGTTTTGGATTTATTAGAAGTTACAGTAGATTCCAGACCTTTAATTCTGCTAGTTTAAAGACTATGGCAGATTGTGTCCAATTTAAAACATATAATTGAAAAAAAATTATGGTTCTTCTTTAGAATGGGTACACATGAAACCTTTGTTACATTTGCACTTTCCCAGCAGTATGGGACATCTCATAGACCACTGCACATTTGTCAGTATTCTCAAACTGGAAAGTGTTGCTTTTTCTTGAGTATGATGACATAAATGGAGTCACCCTTTTGAAGTCTTAAATTTGGTATTTTATATATCTTAAGGTAGTGGCAGATTGGCAAACAGTGTAACCACCAAAAGTGTTCAGCTTGTGCTGTCATCCCAAGTAAGGAAGAACAGAGATCTGATTTAGATGCCTGCCCTTTATGTTAAATACTGAAGAGTGACATAATGCAGATCTCCTCAGGAACGTGTGATGTGTTTGGGAAGGATAAAGGGGAGGAAGAAAAGACGACATTAGACCAGATCGCTCAGTTGTAAGATTTAACTGGGCTCAAACATTTATAATTGAATCAATGCTTAAAATGGCATAGAGGGAGGGAGGGAGGGAGGTTCTGGACAGAGGGCTGAAGAGAGCTGGGATCCTGCTAGGGATCCTAGTTGGGATGGCTGGGAAGGAAGCAGTGTGTCCAGAATGCTGACCAGAGCTGGCCCATGGAGGAGCAGCTCTGAGCATGAGGGGGTGCAGCAGCAGCTCTTCAGCACATTGTTGGCAGAGGTGTTGTGGAGTGGGAAGAGACCTGGCTGGTGGCACTGGAGGGGCCCAGTGTGAGGCACCCCCGGTGTGGATCCCACCGACCCACGGGTCATGGCCAGAGGCAGGCCATGGTCCTGAGCCATTTGCATGTAAACACAGCCATTCCTTTGGGCCATCTGTTGGCCTCCACGAGCTTCATGCTGACTGCTCAGGAATGCCCAGGACAGGGAACTCTGTGGGTGCCTCCTCCCCACAGTTCCTGGGTGGCTGGGTCAGAGGTGCTGCCTGTCCTGGGTGAGCTGGCTGGAGGAGCAGCAGCACTGCCACTTGCCGGGGATGGAGGTGCAGCATTTACCCCATCAGCAGCAGTGCTGAACCCTTTCAGGCTTGCTTTGTTGCCTGCAAACAAGGAAGGTTTGAATTATGAAGATTTAGAACATGCTTCCTTCCATGGAGTTGCAAAGGACATTTGTCTCAGCACATTGTAGTGAAATTTTAAAGAGCAGGTTTTGACAGGAGACATTTTGCTGACACAGAATATTTTGTTCACTTCTGACTCTCAAATAAGTGCTACTTCTGTCATAATGATTGATTTATATTCGGTTTAGTCCATACATTTTACATCCTCTTCTTTAGTGCTTATGGCTCCATGGCTTCAGAACAGCCCAGTTTAACACTGGTATGAGCCTGGCATCACATTCCACAATAAAATTGATTGTAACGAGTTGTAGGTATTTTGTGCTATGGTATATTTAGGATAAAATGATGATTATTATTACCTCCTGGAAAAAGCAAATTTTAAAATGAAGATTTTTGTTAAAAATTTGTTTTTATGGACTTGTAATTTAAATTGTTCCTAGTAACAGTGCCTCAAAGGCCCAGTGACCTGGCTTCCATGGCTTTATTACAGATGATATCAAATTAAATGCTGAGCATCTCTGTGCTCCCTGGGGATGTGCTGTGAGCTGCTCCTCCCCAGTCTGGACCAGGCTCTCCAGCACCACTGGAAACCTCAGCCTGAGTGGGTGGCTGCTCTGCATTTACATTATCCCAGCTTCCTCCCTTTATGTGCTGGACAAGAGTCTCAGCACGTTTCAGTCCATAAATACTTCAGGAAAAACCCTGGAGCCTTTGCTGTGAGTTTTGCTTAGAACGAACTCCCCAGGCAGCCAAATCCTTCCCCTGGGAGCAGAACCCTCACTGGAGCATGTGTGAGTGGTTTGAGGCAGAGGAAGCTGGTTTGTGTGCATTTCTTAGACCATGAAGAGTCTGCTCTCCCTTGGGGTCTGCAACCAGAGGCCTGCGGCACCTGCAGTGAGGGTGTTTGGGTTTTGGTGATACAATTGGTGTCACAGCCTTGATTTCTCAGTGATCCTTTGTCAATGGCATCTGCTAGTTCATGTTTGTAGGTGTTCAGGCAGAGCAGGTACCCTGCTGGTGCATGCAGCGTTCTGAGTGCTCAGTGGCACTGCAATCCAGGAAAAAGAGAAGACTCCAGTATTTTCAGAAAAAGAAATAAACTTCTCCCTGGTGCCTGCTCCAGTGGGACTATCTGAATAACTGAGATCCCTGTGTTAGCTGAGCTGGGGCAGTTCAGGACAGGCTGCACTGGGAGCAGGAGTGACTCCAGGGTTCGTTCCTCCTGCCCAGGGCTTTGTCCATCAGCACCTCAGGGCAGATGGGACTGTTCTGGCACTGCTGGACCTGCGTGGCAGTGCTGGCATGGGCTGTGGGTGCACCAGCCTGCACCCACCACAGCCAGTTCTGGATGAGGCCTTGGTCTTGCCCTGCAAAATTAATGCTCGCGCACATCTTATTCTGGAATTATAGTACTGCTCCTTCCCGACAATTAAAAAGATCCCTAAGAACCCCATAGAATGTAGCATGTGAAGAGCTGTGTCAGAGCAGGTGGGCTCCCTGAGCCCTTCCTTGGCTGTGGGAGACGTTGCTCTGTTCCCCAGACCTGGTAAGGAATAGGCAGTATGGAAAGGGTCAAAGCCAGCTGCCTTTGGCTTTGCTGCAAACATATATATTGAGATATTTATTTCTCAGAGAATGAAGAAGCTAATATTCAACAAGGCTTCAGGAAAAAAGGGTTTCCAAGATGTTACAGATTTTGGAAATATTTGACAATGTTAGCAGCATCAACTACTGACACAAAACCCTCTCTCCAGAAAATCTTTCACAGTTGTGCCAAGAAAAGCAGCTTCGATGGAACATTTTCATAAACTATCATCAGTTATGCAGCAGCAGCTTCACAAATCAGAAATGATATCTTCAGGCACTGCTGTCAAGTGTTATTCAAATAATACCAGCCTCACATTTGAATAACAGCAGACATTTTGAATTAATTAATCAGATGAGATAGTCTAGGCCTTTTCTCATTAGTCTCTGGGTCAGGCATGGAAAGATATATGCGTTGGTGATGATATACTTGTCTTTAATCGTGATTTATGAAGATTTAGGATTGTGTGTGATTTGTCAAAGGTTCTGGGAAAAGGCTGGTGCATATTTCATTACCTAATCTGAGATTGATTTCATGATGCTGAGAGATAGAACCCTATTGTTGGGGGGGCTGGGCAGCACAGGTAGGCACAGCATCCCAGGGTTTTACTGGCTTATCTTTGTGGCTGTCAAACAATGCTGTAAACTTTTACTGCCAGCAGTTAACAATTCCTGCTTTAATTATAGGCAAATTCTTCATTCCGTCCAAAGGGGAAGCTGCAGTAGTTATTTAGTTAAAAAGCATAACAGACCTTATAGCTATGACCCAATGTAAATCATGGACAAAGTTGGCAAATTTCATGGCTTGGTCATGGTGAAAATATAAAATTTCATGGTTTGTCACAGATTAATAGAAAAATCCTATTAAAACTGTGCAAATAACAGCACAACAAGTTAGGTGGAGCTCCCTACATGGCACCTTCCTGCTCACAGCATTTATTTTAGGTTAGAATGCTGTGAACAACATGAGGCCCTTTGCAGGCTTTTCTCTGCTGCACTGTTTTCTATTCAGTTTAATTAGTAGTTGTTGTTTGGTTTGGACTGAATAATTATCATGTGATTGTTTTGAAGCATTATTTACATGAGAAAGCATGTGTGACATTGCTGCTGCAGTGAAAGGGGATTGGGAAATGAAATATTTGAATACAAATGGTATATATTTTTTTAAATCCTTGAGATGGCTATATCTAATAACTCATCAGTAATCAGGACTTTTGATATTGGAACAAGGTCTGAGCCGTGCTGGGTCCTTGACCGCTGCAGCCAAGCGCTGCCCACGTCTCTTAGATCAGCAGACCGTGGCCAAGCCTCGAGTTCCCTGCAGATTGCTAATCACCTACTTCTTCATCTTTAATCAGAAAGTTCATGTCTTTTACTGTTCTTGGTACAATTTTGCAGCCCATCTATCACAGCCACACGGCTCTGGCGATGCTCCGTGTCCGTGCAGCCCCGTCTCCCACAGCCCTCAGCCCTCCTGCTCGGCCTCCTGACTGAAGGCCAGGGTGGGGCTTTAATACCCAGGGTTTATAATGTTTTATTTTTTTACTATTTTGGGTGCCTCCAGAATTTTGATCTGTGTTTCAGGAATTTGGATCTAGGCCAAGATACTCCAAACACAGTGAGCTCTTCCACTCAATCTTCTAGAGGGAGCAGTTTGTGCTGAAGTGGCCAATTTCAGAAGAAAATGGCAGTTGTTCTACATTGGAATAATGATAAAAGAGAATCAAAGTCTCAGAATAAGGACTTTTAAGAATGACATCAAGATAATCATTGCTGATAGCAGCAACAGCTTTGTATCATAAATAGCCCAGAATTGCACACATGAAGCTTATTTTAAAAAATGAGTTTGGTTTTCTTTCACATGAGACTTTTTCTTTCCAAACAGAAGGTTGGGAAACATGTTTTTAGGGGAAGGGTGCAATGGTTCAATAATCACACATGTATGAAATTTCAGCCTTTATGGGAGACAGAATGATGAGCTGGCAAACAGGAACAGCACTGCAACATGAGAAATCAGTTCATGATTCCTATTTAAGAAAAACACATCAATGAGTGCTGTTTATATCAAGTTTACAATTAACTGTTGTCAGGTCACCTCCATCAAGAGCTTCATCTGCACTTTGACCAACTACCAGGTTCAAGGAGTAATTAAAGAACAGCTAATCACACTCAGGTTGGAAAAAGCCCTCTGAGACCATCGAGTCCAACCGTCCACCAATCACTGCCATGGCCACCACTAACCCGTGTCCCCAGGTGCCACATACACATGGCTTTTAAATCCCTGCAGGGATGAGGACTCCACCACTGCCCTGGGCAGCCTGTGCCAGGACCTGACAACCCCCTCTGTCGATATCCAAGCTAAACATCCTCTGGCTCAGCTTGCAGCTGTTTCCCTTTGACCTGTCACTTGGGAGAAGAGGCTGACCCCTACCTGGCTCCAGCATCCTCCAGGTAGTTATGGAGAGCAAGGGGGTTCCCCCTGAGCCTCAGCTTTTTTTTCATCCTTTGCCACTGTGATTCCCCCCACATCCAGTAAGAGATGGAAGTCCTCCTTAGCCCTCCTTTTGTTCCTAATGTATTTATTGAAACACTTGATTGCCTCACACGACAATAGCCAGGTGAAGTTCTAGTTAGACTCTGGCCCTTCTAATTTTCTTGAACCATAACCTCATGGCAGTAGCTTTCCAATGACAATGTAGTGGTAATTTGTCTCTTTTCTCCATCACAAATAAGCATAAAATATAGAAGGAAGAAACAAAAATTGGTTTGGATTATTGATTAGTGTTTTGCTAATAAGAAATTAAATTTATCGACCACTGCCATTCTTTAGCTTTGCTTCCCCATGAGTTAGCTGGCAGCTGCAGGCGTGTTCAGCAGAGCTGTGGCTGGCCCAGGCTGGCAGCTGCTGCCTCGGGAGAAGAATGTTTAACCCTATTAGTCAGGTCATTTCGCTCTTTTTGTGGAGAGGTCAACAAAAAAGAATTCCTTTCTGAAGTCAACTTTCCCAGCTTTCCTTTTGAAAGTGAACGAATTGCACCAGCTTCTGAGCATGGTCCAGTGCCCAGATGCTGTGTGTGAAGTGGGAGCTGCTGCCAGGTGCTGAGCTGCTGTAGTCATCAATATGGTGTGTAAACTCTACCATATTTTGGCTAATAGAAGTTACATAGACACAACTGGGAGGGGAGACCTGGCACATCAGCTCCTGGGGGAAGCTCGGGGAGGGGCTCAGTGCTCCAGGGAGTGGGAAGGGACATCCACGGAGCTGAGTGTCCCCAACCAGGAGCACTGGGAGCTGCCAGGTGACAGTGCCTCACCCCTCGCTTCTGCCCCAGCTGGCTGAAGCTCCAGCTGTGCCCGTGTGCCAGGAGACACTCCTGCAGCCAGCACAGCACCTCCCTGAACAGCCAGCTGGGCGTGGGTCTGGGACGCTGCATCCAGAGCGTTGTGCAGCGTGAGGCCAAGCAAGGAAATTCCTTGAGTTTCCCAGCATTGCCAGTCAGAGCAAAGCATTTGATGTGTAGGAACCACTGAATACTGAGCCTGTGTGTTGTGTGGCCTTTGGGAAGATGATAGCTGGGTCCCTGTGTGACTGTTGGCTCCGCTCACGGCGCTTTCCCACGCTGCAGAGTGCAGAGTGCAGTGCAGTTGCAGTACAAACATACACTTCTGTATATTAAGCATGTGCATTAATATATTATTATTACTTGGACTAATAACAAATAGTAGTCAGTCAGTGCGATAAAAAAGGACAGAGTTCAATAGTAATTCGCAGACAGCTTAGCAATTACCCAGACAGCTTGCAGTCAGAAAAGCTGCTCAAATCTAGGATTACCAACTACACCGATGGCAGCTCTGCTGGGTGGGGTTTCACAGGATGATGTTTGCACATAGCTGTGGGACTTGGTTCCAGCACTCCTCCTGAGGAACTTCTCCTTTACAAGCCAGAATCAACAACCGTAAAAAACCCTCTGAAAGCCAAGAGGCTGGTTTCCAGAACCAGTCAAAATTATTTTAAAGTATTTTTTTCTGTATTAGAAAGATGCCTGTGCTTGCAAAGATCTTGGAGATTTTCATCCTTAATGACATAAATCCCAAATTCATTTCTGACAATAATCAGCTGACAATAATCAGCATCAAACCATATGTGTGGCAACACAGATTTTGTGGGTTTGTTTTTAAAATCAGTGGGTTTCCTTGCTTTATGACCTTGGCTGGTTTCATTGATTCCTGTAGTGTTTTCTGTGCCCACCACCCTGGCATGGCAGGGGAGCACTGCCCTGTGCCAGCAGAAGGCCAGGGGAGCACTTAAGTCTGATCTAAGCCTTGAGGCATAATCCCAAAACTTCTCTGGGAGTGGAGTCAGCAGAGCTGGCATCACTGTTCTGCCTGCTCTGGGTGCAGGGGGTCACAGGAATGCAGCAGACCTGGGGCTTGGGGGGCTCATCCACTGCTCCTGCTCCAACACAGGAGAGGAGAGACTTCAGATACAAACCTTGGGCTTGAAGCACTTGAATGTCAAAGGAGTGCTGTTGGATTTTTAGGGCAGTACATGATTTTTTTATGGGGCACATTAAATTCTGCTCCTCCAGCGGGCATTACAGCCACCTCATCACTCGGCACCGGAGGGGAGCACTGGCTCAGGAGCAGGAGAGGCAGCTGTTAAGAGATTTCCATCTCAACAGTCTCTTATGCCAGTAGGGTTGTGACTTGGGAATTTAACAAGGCTTTGGGGACTAAAGTTAATAAATAACTGGTGTATTCCCTTTCCTTCTCTCTGTGCCTGGCCCCGGTGCCATCTCAACCTGAGCAATTATCAGTCCCTGGACTGATGGATTTGACATAAATTCATACATTCTTTAAGCACAAAGTGTTCACAACAAATTTTGCTTCTAGGAGACTGTTGAATGGAGAAAAGGTCACCTGGCTGGTTGGGTGTCTGCACTTGGATGCTGGCAGTGAGTGCTGTGTCTGCAGAGCTGGATTTGATCCCCTTGGTTGGAGGGAGCCAGGTGCAGGGTCTGTGTTTTAGATCACGTTTCTCCTGCCAGGGGGGACAAAATGGTAGCTTGGCATTATCTCCAGAAATTCACACTTCCTTGCAGTCCTTTAAGCCTGTCTTTAGCTTCAGTTCCAGTTTCTCTGTCCTCATCTCATTCCATAGGTATGCAAGATGGAGTTTAGAGATGATGCCATAGCAACTATATCACAATACAGAAATTGTGATGTTTTAAATCCTCAAACTTGCATAACAAAGTTAATGGGAGTCAGAAATGTACATGCCACTATGTGTTTAGAAGTGGCTTTAAATTTAGCTTCAAATTTGCAAGCCAATAGACTGTTCCCAGGAATTCTGGAGCTGCCAAGGAGCGAGAACACAGTTATCCATGTGCTCTGCTCCAGAGCACACACGGCTGGCAGGGGACAAAGCCTCCTGTGTCCCCGTGAGCTTTGGTGTGCGGCTGGAAATGACATCCCAAAACGTTTGTGTTTGTTTGGATGCATCCAGGATGAATCCATCATCTTCCTCCTTAGCCATGAAGTAGTGCAGACTCAGCAGAGGAAGAAGGAAGGGCGGTGGGGGCTGTTCCGTGTCCTTGGGCTTGTGCGGCTCCGCAAGGTCGAGTCTGATTCCCGCTGGGTGCTCCAGCTGGACAGACGCCTTTCCGCAGGGTGGTGCCGGCCGTGGATCTCCTCTTTCCCAGCATGTGCCTCCACCTTGCCCATGGTTCTTGCTCTCGGTGGGGCAGCTCTGGAGTTTGTGAGCAGCGGGAGGGGGCAGGCAGTGGTGGCGGTGTGGCCGGAGGCCCCGTGCTGTGGCACACACCCCGTTCCAGCTGTGCGCTCCCGAGGGGCCGCGGAGCCACTGCCGGCGCTGCAGCCGCGCACTCTGCCTGACGCCGCAGAGTCGATTAGTGCAGCACTGACATTTTCTTATCCTGAGAGACAGAAGCTGGAAGTGTTCTTGAAAGTGCAACCTCCAGCACCAGGCGGGTGACACGGGCGGGGGCACCTCTGCCCTGCGCACGGCTGCCCGCCGTGGGTGGGAGAGCCGGCCAGCAGCTGTCCCGCTCCTCCTGACAGCCTGTGCAAGCACAGAGTCCCCGGGCAGATCTCCCCACCCTCCCCAGCCGCTGCCAGATGCAGGAACTGCACCGCTGCCATGCGAGGAGAGGGGATGGCAGGGCCGCTGTTTCCTGAAGACCCCACCGGCTGCAGCCCCCGGCCCCCCGGCCAGGGTTTGGGCTGCTGGGTGTCCGTGCATGGAGGGAGCAGCCGTGGCGGTGCGCTGGGGCTCTCCCTGCGCTCTGCACGTGGGCTGATAGCCGGAGGCAGGGCAGCCGTGGGCATTCCCTGCTCCAGGAACAGTGTCCCTGTCCCCACAGAGCGGGGACAGGTGGTGTCTTCACTGGTGCTGCTCTGGCACCGTCACAGGTTTGTTCCTGCTTGCCAGCAGAAAAAGAGGATGTCTGGTTATTCTTGGAGCAGGAAGCATGTAGGTTTTTTAGGATAATCCTAAAGTACTTGCACTGTGTTAAAAAAATTAATACACTTGTATTGCTGCTGGAATTGGAGCCTGATTAGGATTGTTCCAGTACTGTAGTTTTAGCTTTTAATTACTTACTACATTACACAGTATCTACTAGTGCTAATAGAGTACAGAACTGTCATAGCTTTTGTTTTAAAGTACAGGACTGTGTGGTGCTTAATTGTGGAGCAGTGTTGTTCAATTACATCTGAAAGTGTTTAATAAAGTATGGCACAGAAACGCAAATCGGAGTGGCATGTGTTAATTGGTGTCCGCGTCATTGACTCCATTTGGTTACGGCGATCGCTGTGGGATGAGGACTGAGTGGCAGGTTGCCCACATGGAGTCTTCAGCCCCAACTCCTGTCCCTACCACTGGCACATGCCTGTGCTCTCCCATGTTTGCACAGATTTTCACACCATGCACACACATGGTGTTGTTGCGAAGCGTTGGTGGTCGTATCCCTGCCCTGCTCCCAGGCTGCTGATCCCCATTCTTGGCTGGCAGAGTTCTGTGCCGTGGCACAAGGAGGTCTGGACATGACCCAGAGAGCTGGTCGATTTCTCCAAGAACAGATCAGGACCCCCCAAACAAGTTTCCTGCTGCCCACCATTGCTTTTATCCTTTTGCCCCCCACCCCGAGGGGCTGGGCCACTGGGGGCTGCCCTGCAGCTAAGCCAGCTCCCCCAGAGTGGCCTCTGCTGTCCAGAGCCAATTCCCAGATGCAAACATAGTGGTAGTTAAAATTATTTCCTGAATAGTGGTATTTTTTATATCAGTGTTCTACTTTTTACCTGATTTCACTGAAATATTCTCTGGAAGTATTTCTTCTGGAATAAACATTTCAGCACATCAGGTTTGTTCCATAAGGGTTGATTGTCAAATTACAGCCTTCCTTCCTGCGAGCGCTGTGCTTTGGTGTGGGATCAAATTGCATTAGGTATTTTTTTCCTCCAGTAGAAACACAGAATAATAGTGATATCTTTGTTGTATCATATTTCTGAATGAAAAATAATCACAAACAGATTTTCATGCGGTGTTGCTGCAGAGCAGGAATGCTTTTCCTGCCAGCCAGCCTCTCGAGGTGGTGCTGGGCTGGCCCAGGGGGTTTGGCTGGCGTCCCCTGCACAATTCAGTGTCCCTCAACATGTTCACCACACACACTTTCTACATTTTCTTGCCTGTGGTCCTCGAAGCCACCTAGCATGCAGGTCATGTGCCCTTAATTTTCATTATGGATGGAGAGTAAAACGTGAAGGTTATTGCCTGGCAGTACAAATGCACTGGGTTTTTTTATTTAGAAGCTCTATTAGAAGTGTCAGGAGTCCCATAACAAAGCCAGGCAAATATCCGCAGAGACACCTTGTTGAGAAAGGCAACTTGGTTCTAAAAGGTTTGAATATGAATGTGGTTGTTTCTAATCAAGCAGTCTTTGAAAAGAATTCCCCACTAGTACTTACCTCTTTCTTTTTTTAACCTTTTTCCTTGTAATCTGTCTGTTTCTCTCCTCAGGAAATGCTCTTCATGCCAGCCTGCAATGGGCGGGAGGGAGGCACAGCCAGGAGGGGAGAGCAGGGCTGGGGGGGAAACCCCACATCTGAATATCTCCACATTCAGAAGTGTAGCTCAGCATTCAGGATGGATATGGTCAGAAAACTGCTGTCTTTTCAAAGTGAGCAGCCTGGGAAAAGTGGGCCAGCTCAGGGTCTTAGGGGACCATATCAGAGGCACCTGCTGGGGTGACACAGCTGTCTTGGACATAACTGAATCCTTTGATTTAGGGCAGGAAAATGGATATATTTTAAACTTTGTCTATTCCTTGGACAAATGCATCCAGACATGTGGGATGTGCAGGCTGGTGCTGATACCTGCAGTGGGTGCTCTCTTACCCTAAGCAGGCACCCACCAAGGTTTCCCTGACACAGCACGGTGTCCCCATCCCCACGGGAACCCTGCCAAGTGGGAAACGTGCTCATGTTTGAGCCAAATGGCAGATGAAAAATTAAGTCCTGAGTACTTTCCCTTTCTGGAGCCAGTGGATTTATTCCAGCTTAGCAGTGACCATTGTGGCTGTGGTAACCTGCACAGCTTGGGACCAGGTGAGGACAGGAACACCCCTGTGTCCCACTGGCCACGTTGTGGCAGTTCCTGACATGTGCCCAAGCTCCCGTCCCAGTGCCATGCATGGCTCCATGTAAATAACTTGGCCAGTGCCACAGGGGCCTGGGCCTGAGTGGGCAAGGGCAGGGGCTCCTCTGGAGAGGGGTGAAGTGTCCTGACAGAACTGTCCCTGTCCCTCCTGCTGCACTCCTGTGGGGCTTGGGGCCTTGGTTCTGTGCCCTGACCGTGCTCCCAAGGCACATCTTGGCTCCAATGCCTTCAGCACACTTACAAAATCTCCCTCCTTTTTCTTTTTTTTTATAAATTGTCAGTGTTTTTTCCCTCTACGAACCTGTAGCATCTGGCAGCAGGAAAGTACAGTAGGACTCGCTGGCACTGTGGTGTAGAGCCTCGAAGAATTCCGTATTGTGACAACACATCAAAATAAATTGCTGTCAACAGACCAAAACACCAAGTGCTGTGATTCTGTTTGACGTGTGAAGACTCAGACAGGCTGTCTTGACAAGTTGTGGTGGAGCACCTGCAATTGGCAGAAGACAGTGATATAAATCTGATTTGCCTGATATGCAGCACCTAGATATCGTTAATGTTGGTGACAATAACTCTGCATAACATTCCCCAGACATAGATCTGATTTTTTGTCTATTACTTGTGTTGTTTTTTGTCACTCTCTGATCCTGGCTCTGCTTCTTTTCCCTGCTCAGGGTCTGCCTAGGAATTGCTTGGAATAATACCACGTTAAAAAAGGTAATAACAAATTAAGGTTTAGTTCAGCCTCTTCTTGAGCAGGAAAAGGCAGCGCTTGGTCCTGCTGCTCAAGGCAAAGGATACACCATGAAATTTTATTTTACACTAATCATAAAAATAATCACGGTGGAAGTTGTATTAATTCCCTCACTCGCAGCCCAAACATTTAAAATAGCAGCTTCAATGCCAGGAGCTGCAGTAAATCTCTTCTGAAATGTCTGTGGTTTTAAACTCCTGGAAGAGGAGCAGGATCATTGAATAGGTGGTTAATTTTTACCTTTCATTATCAATAAATGGTAATTCTTTACAGTAGCAGGGTATAGCACAGCTGGTTTATGAACGTGTGAGACGTACCTTGGCTCTGGAGCTTAATTACTGGAAGTTAACGCTGCTGTCTCTGCAGCAGCCCTTCCTCAGCAGCACCACTGGGATGGTTTCATCTGGCAGGGCAGGTATGAGAACACACCGGCCCACGTGAACTGGGATTTCTCCTGGTCGCTGTCCCCTGTTTGCTTACAGTCCTGGGATTGAGAGGTTTTTGCAGTCACCAATGATCCTGTTTTGGTGACTCCTGGCTCTGGAGCCATCCCCAGAGCCCCGGGGTGAGCCAGTCTGGGCTGGGGCTGTGTGTGGCTGCTGCCCTGGCAGGTCCTGGCACGGAGCGCTGAGGGCACTTGTCCTGCCTGGGCTGGCGTGGCACCAGTGCCAGGGCTCAGGGGGAGCCACCAGAGCTGGAGTCAGACATGAGGAGTCACTGACTCGAGACACTGTGGAGGGCTGCAGAGCTCCTGGTCTCAGGGCTTGTTTTTGCCAAACATTCAGGAACTCCTTTGGCAGCAAACTTGGGCGATGTCACCGTCCGGTCTGAGGGGCTGCAAGAGCAGAAAAGAGGTTTTTGAAATTACCATTCATTCTTGTCTGTATTGTTATTTTATCCCTTAAAGGCTGCTAATGAGAAATAGAGCCTCATTATGATTTTAAGGATGAGAGAGGAAGGCTTTTAATTAATGATATGTAAATGGTCTTGAATTGATTATGTTAGAATATCAAGAGAGATGGGTAGAAGCTGTGGTGTAATATATTTTAATTAAGAATTAATTAAAAATGATGGCAATTTCATAAAGCCTCACAGAAAATAGTGGAATTTACTTTCTGTCAGGAGTAAATTAGCCAGTGATTAAATAAAGGGCCTGCATTAATAGTGGAGTTATTTTTAAACTGTGCTATGAAGAATTGTGTAATTTTCCCTAAATAAGTAAAATAAAAATGTAATGTTTGCAAACAAGTTTTGGAAATGACAGAAGAATGCAAACTTAGTTTTCTGCCCTCCTCTTGCTACGATCCTTTGGAGAGTGGCTTGTGGGGGTTGATGGAGGGTATAACCTGTGGTTATAACCCCGGTGCTGTGGTGGGCACGGCGGGAGGGACCTTCTCGGGTACCCCCAGAGCTGCTCCTGCTTCTGCCCTGCACCCCCAACCCCCAAGGTGCCCGCTGTGGAGGCTCCTCCACTGCTCACACACAGCTCCTTGTATCTGCTGCTGAGAGTGCTCTGCTGGAGCGTGGGAGATGCTCCTGTTGTTCCTGTGCTGTGGGATCATCCAGTGCCTCTCCTGGCCGTGACTGTGCCCAGGTGTGTGGCTCCCATTCCCAGCTGCTGGGGGAACTCTTGGTTGAGAGCAGACCCTGCAGGTCGCTGGCATCCTCCAGTGACCCCAATGACCCCATCCTCCACAGAGCCCAGGTGCCACTGCTGTCCCTTTGGGGTAAGCAGGGAAGTGTCCCCTTATCTTCCATCTTCAAACACCTCTGAGAAACCTCAGCTGAGCTTTCCTGCCCCCAGCACCACCCCTGGCCAGAGGGATCCACCCACCTCTGCCCTGTGCAGGTGGCACAGTGGGGCTGGCACGGTGGGGACAGCTGCTCTGCTGTGGGGGAGCCGTGGGGGCACCCCTGTGCCTCCCCCCTCTGTGGGGAGGTGGTGGGGTGGCCGCTCTGGTGGAGCCTGGCCGAGGGAAGGTCAGAGCAGGGGGTTTGCCAGGTGTGTGCCCCATCTCTAGGACACATCTCCTGGGGATGGGGAGCTGCACACCTGGGGAACAGACCAGGCTGCTTGTAAAAATCCTGCAGGGGTGTCTGTGGGTCTGGGAAGGCCCTGGGCTGGGGCAGTGCTCCCATGCTGGCATGTTCCACGAGTTCCATGGCCTGGCACATGCTCTGCTGTAAATGGGCTTTATGCACTTGTTTAGGCTGCTGCTCACTAAAGAGCATTGCCATGGCAACTGCTCCGTCACATGCTGTACACTCATGCTGTCGCTGAGATAAAGAGCACATTTTAAAGCAGCATATTCTTAATGTCGATGTCCTAAAATGCAATTTTTGATGATTATTATTATTTTTCTAGGAGAATATTTGTGATAAGCGACCATGTCTCCTCAGTGTCTCTTAACTCCTTTTACTACTACACTGCTGTCAGAGGACCGTGTGCCTGTGGTAATTTCTTTTTCATTTGTAGATTTCCACATAGAGATCATGAAATATTTGTTAGTTCAAATCACAGTGTGGGGCCTCGTGTCAGTGGGATGTGGGCAGTTTTGTGGTGTTCAGCAGAGTGGGCCTCTCTGCCTGACATGCCAACCTGCAGCTGTGCCTCTCCCAGCCCACAGGAGAGCTGGCACTGCCACACTGCCCAGAGAGGGACAGTGTCCCTCAGGAGAGCACACCCTGTGCAGCTGGCACTGCCACACTGCCCAGAGAGGGACAGTGTCCCTCAGGAGAGCACACCCTGTGCAGCTGGCACTGCCACACTGCCCAGAGAGGGACAGTGTCCCTCAGGAGAGCACACCCTGTGCAGCTGGCACTGCCACACTGCCCAGAGAGGGACAGTGTCCCTCAGGAGAGCACACCCTGTGCAGCTGGCACTGCCACACTGCCCAGAGAGGGACAGTGTCCCTCAGGAGAGCACACCCTGTGCAGCTGGCACTGCCACACTGCCACAGGGGAACGTGTCCTGCAGCATGTGCCGGCAAAAATATTTGTGAAAAGTTCTTCCCCACTTGCTGCCCAGGCTGGAGGAGAGGAGAGCAGGGCCAGCCAGGCTGTGAGGTGTTGTTAAATCGAGTGAAACTCCTCAGGCACATTCCCTGAGCAGCCACATCCAGGCCCCTCACTTGCTGTTCCTTGGATCATCTCAGCCTCTCTGCTCAGCTGGCTCTGTGGCCAGGCCATGCCACATCAAAGGTTCTGTGTGGGAAAAAGGGCTCCCAAAGCAGCCTCCAAAGGTGTGTCCTGCTTGCATTTACATCCTGGCTGTTTGAAGCCCCACTCTTTGCTCCTTCAGCATTTTGCCGAGAACGAGAGGCATATGGACAGTTCTTGGAATTTGCAGCTCTGGTTGCACGGGGCAGGGATGGAATGAGTGTGTTTCTAAGAAACTTTGTTTTTTCTCTAAGCAACTTTTATGTGACTGTAAGCAGGATGTATGTGGGAGCTTGGTCCCTGCAGTCAGCTGGGGCAGGGCTCCAGCCGTGCTGACAGGTAGGACTGGACACTCCTGCTCTCCAGTGGCACGTGCCTTGCTGGGAATATTAATTCCATTTTCTAGAGCTAATAAGTCAGCAGCCCTGTGCACAAGGGCACCAGAATGAAAGGGGAAGGGACATTTTTGGTGCAGAGGACTTCAGTCAGCTGGCTCATCAGAGCTGGAGAAGTGTTCCAGGGGCTGGAAACTACCTTAGAATTAACTTCATTGGATTTTAGATCAGGACTCATCTCTTCTGGAAAAAACATGCATATAATCCCCATTGTGTGTCTCATCATAATCCTCCTCCTCGTCTTCCGAAGGCAGTGAAAGGTACAGAACAGCAGCAGTGCTCCCAGAATAGTGGAAATTTTCTGTAGGATTTCATGGTTTGTCATATGTGTGGGCACCTGCCAGGCCCCCACGCTCCCCCGCTCCGCATGTGACGTCCTGACAGCGGGGCTTGGTCGCAAACCATCCCTTGTTCCCCGCTAAAAAAACTGGAAGAATTAACATTCCTCACAATTATCCAACCATCTTAATTACTTGCCTGATATTCTGTCTCGATATTAGCTGCCCAAATCATGTTGGGATTTTCCAGACACAACTTTTGGCCAGTTTGTTAGCCAAGGGACTAAAAAGGAAGCATAAAATCAGAGTAAAAATTGCTGCAGTGCTCTAGATAATATTCCAGCTGAGCCTGGAAGTGCTGGTAGCTCTTTGTGCCCAGTGCCAAAGGGATGAATAGGGATGGGGAGGCAATGCCATACTGGAAACGGCACACACTGTACGTACATGTGTGCTCCAGGAGCCACAGCTCAGGTGAAGTTCCAGCGATGTCCTGCCCCTGCCCTGCGTACCCTGGGCTGTGGGCAGCAGGGCTGGGACAGGCAGCCCAGCCACAGTCCCCAGCCCTCGCCCCCAGCAGCCAGCCCCTGGGAGCAGCGCTGCCTGTGCAGCCAGGCTCTTCACACCAGGATGCTCCTGCACATTAACATGCCGGGCGTGAGATATCTGTATCATCTCACCCCCATCCTGCCTTACTGACTGCAGGAAAAGGCCATTTTTTATCAGTTTCTGCTTTAGTGAAGCAAAAGGTCCTTTGGTTCCCATCCACTGTCTCGAAATGCAGAGTGTGTCATTGAAGAATCAATGGTCACAGGTCAATCAAATGCCCCTGGCACTTTCTTTCCCAGCCAGGACATCTCCATCCTTCTGGCTGCAGGAGCTGGAACAAAAGCCCAGCCTGGCTCTAGATGGTTTATGTTGTACCACAAATGGCCAATAAAGGTTTGTCATAGCAGGAACTCCGTAAGCAGAAGGACACGGGCGATAGTTTATGGCTCTCATGCTGTCTGGTGCCATTCATTAGCAGGTTCCATGCTCATAATGAAATTTTACAGGTTGGTCACTTAAATGCAGGTTAGAATTAATTTTGATGATCCAACTGGAAAAGCATCAGATGCTGGTCAGTCTGCCTTTTTCCCCCCAGCCATACACTGAGTGACAGGAGGCCCAACACCCCTGATTTGGCAATAGTTTGCTCCTCACAAGGTGGTTAATCACCTTTGACCCCAGTGTGGGGGCGACAGACAGAAGGGTTTGGGTGGAAAGGGTGCACGGCAGTGGTGCTACGGCATCATCCCTGCCAGTGCTTCCATTTATCGTGCCCTGAACCCTTGGTGTGATAGAGGAGAGCTGCACAGGTCTCCCTCTGCCTTTGTTCTGGGATGAGCACACGGCTGCTCTCGGCAGGATGGTGATCAATGAGCGGCGCCTGGAATCACACCGGTGTGGAGGGAGCGAGCCGCAGGGCCATCCCCCGAGAGCAGCCATTGGAGCGCCGTGCTGCCCAGCCAACGAGCAGGGAGACAGACAGGTTGTTTGAGAAAATTCCCTTTGGACCCAACACTGATGCTGAGCTGAGCTACAAACGCTTCTGCTGTTCGGAGTGCAACTTTATCAGTGTTCTGGGTTAAGTGCTGCTCCTGGAAGGTACCGTGCGCTCTGCCTGCGTGCTCCTCCGGCCGCGTCCTCCCACAGCTTGTCAGCATCAACTCTGCAGCGAGTCTAACTCTTTTTGCACTAATTAATTACCTAATTTTCAATGCACATTTTTATCTTTATCTTTTTTTAATGTGAAATGTCCCCTTGTTAGTGCCCCAGAAGGGGGGAGTGTGTTGGCAAGGAGGTGCAGAGGGACAGGACCTTGCAGAGCAGCGATGGTCCTGTGTCCCAGGGCATGCTGTGCTCTGCTGCCTGCAGGATGCCCGCTCTGTGGCACAGTGGACATGGCTCACAGCTGGAGATGTGGAGTTTTCAGTGATTCAGTGTGTCTTTAATGAATTTTATAATCCTGTGCAACTGCTTCTTCTTTAGAATGACCTCATTGGCAGTTTGCAATTGGCAGTATCAGATGCAAATCCAGTACCAGCTCACGTCTTCCGTGGAAAATGCAGTATTGTAGCACCATTTCAACATTTACTTCAGGAATTAGGGGATATCTAATTAAATGTTTAGCATCTGCAGTGTGCAAGTTTTGGTGTAGTGATATAAAAAATGTGAAATGTTAATATAAGGTTAATTTTGACCAATTCAACAGCTTGCTTTTAAGTTTCCCATTGACAGTCAAACTGCAGGGTTTAGTGCTAAGCTCCACATTGCAGCTTATCTCTCCTTAATTAAAATTAAAATGTGAGCAACAACACAGAGATATTTTGCATCATCCTGGAAGAGGAGAAGCAGAAGCTCGAGTGATGGTTGTTTAATAAGATTATAATTGGAGAGTTAAAGCCTTGTGATCTATGTGCAGACTGGTTTGGTGCTGGTGCGGCTCCGTGGCAGCGAGCCCCAGGTGCCTGGCCAAGCATCCCTTGCCGACATCTGGAACCAGTTGCAATACATCACTGTCAAAACTGCTTTCTATACGTATCTGCATTTACACATTAGTTACTCACGCAGCACTCATCAAAAAAGCTGAACAATCTTGACACGGTGTCCCTGGTGGAACGGCAAAGGTGAACCGAAGTTGGGAGGCAGTGTCTCGCGTCACTGTCTGCTGAGCTTTTACAACAGAAAGCCTGATTAAAACTGAAAGGAAAAATTTATTGTCAGCTTCTGTTTTGTATCATTTTTACCTACAAAAAGAGTATTTTGTTTCATACAAAGCAGTTAGTAATGGGGCCAGAGGTGCTCTTCACTTTCTCCACTACCTTCCCTGAAGTGGTGTTTTGCTGGGCTGGTCATCATGCAGGGCTTCAGACAGGTGTCCAATTACCACAGAATTCCCTCTTTCTTGCCCAGTTTTTGCTCTGAATTGCAGGACCCATCTATGGTTCACTTGGTTTTGTTGCAGAGGCATTGATGGAACACGGACCGAGTAAGACCAGGCAGGGTGTTGGTATTACTGAAGGGTGTGTGCTCCATCGTAGTGCTTGTGTCTGCCAGCAGGCTGGGGGCTGCAGAGCAGGAAAGAAAATAACTGAAAACTTCCTCGGGAGTTCAGGGATTAGGAGTTAATTAGGAGTTAAAAGTAAACACATTGAGGAGCCAGAATGACCAAAGAATGGAGCTCCCTGGTGTTCTTTAGGATGGGAACTAATGGCTTTGGTGAAACATGGGGTGTCACTTGGTGCAAAGGTGAAAGGGAGGCAATGCAGAGTGGTGTGTTTATTTTCTCCATCAACAATGGCAAGTGTGCCCTTGCAGTGAGAGCTCTGGCTGTGTGTGCCAGGGCAAGCTGGCAGTGAGTGCTGCTGTTCCCTTCGCTGTGCCTCGTCCGAGGAGCTCCTGCACACCAGGTTGGTGAGGAGTATATGGAGCATGGAGTTACTTAGTTTAGTTCTTTACTCTGGGAAGACAGGAATATGAGAAGCACAACTCATTTTTCAGAGTTGCCTCAGCTGTGGCATTGATGCTGCATGATGTTTCATGACTTGCTGTTTTCAATAGACATGTCCAGAACTCTGGAGATGGCAATGAAGTGCCCCTTTAACTTGCTACTCCAGTAACCAGAAAAACAAGAAATATTGCAAAGGTTGGGAGATGGAGGTGCTTTATCTTCAGTGATTTCACCTGTTTGCATATTTGTAACATTTCTGAGTGTTGTTTTTGTCAATGTACTCTGCATAGAAAAGCCCAAGAGATTCTGTTCAGGATTCAGTCCTGTTTAAGCTGATGAAGAGCAAAGCCAAAGTGCTGTGTGGAAAGGTGCATGTCACTGGCCCTGTGCCCTGGGTGCCAGTGAGCTGTGCACATGCAGGTGACGTTTAGTGGCCACCCACAGTCTCAGCATGTGCAGAGCCACAGGTACAGGTGATCCCAGCGCTTAAAATGGAACTAAGACAGACCCAGATCTGCTGATCATGACTTCTGTTGAGGCTGATAATCTTTCCTCAAGATACTGACAAAAATGGCATTATCTGGGTTTTACAGATGAGCAGAATGTGGTGAAATCAAAGTTCATTTTGAAGAAAACAAAAATAACTGAAGTATGTGGATTGACTTCATTCAGGTGTTTGTCTCAGCTCTGTACTCTGGTACCACAATCTTTGCTGTAAGCAAACAAAATCAGTGCCCAATGAGCCCAGACTGGAATTCCAAACAATAGCAACTCCAAATCAATCTGATTTCCTCCAGGCTTTACCTTCAGTGCAAGACCTGACTTTGCAAAATCAGGACAAAACGTGAGTGATGCATGAAATGAAAATTTCCTGCCTGGTGTGTAGAATAAAAACAGCCTAAGGCATGAGGCTGCTGCAGCATGTGGCTCACACGGCTCACACGTGGCTCACACGCAACCAGAGGAATGAGCCAGGCCCAGGCACCTGCCTGCAGAAACCATCCTGTTGTGGGAAAGTTCCCAGATATTTTTCATCTCCTTTGGGACCTTTGGAGCAGCTCAGGGATTAGACAGACTTTATCATCTCCAGGGATGATGGCTGGGGGAGGTGGCTTTAGGGTGGCAGGACAGCATTGACAGATGCTGTTCTGCCTCAGGGACAGTGCTGGGGTGTCTGTGTGGGGCTGGCAGAGAAACAGTGGCCGTGGTCCTGGTGTGACATGTGCTCCCATGATCAGTGTCACCTCCCAACACTGTGGCCATGCAAATGCCCGTAGACACTGGCCCTCTCCATCCTTCTGGCAAGGAGAAAAGCTTTCAGGAGCTTGCTTTCAGTTGAGAATTCTGGATAAAATGTATTTCCTGGATAAAAATCCATGTGAACTCATTATTGCCACAAATAGGGTTAAAAAAATCCCAAAGCTTATGGATCTCCTGATGAGATGGAGGCTGATGGGATCCAGCGCTGTCCCTGCTGGTGACGAGCAGCAGATGCTGAAGGAACAGGTCACAGGTCGGGTGAGCAGGGAGCACCCTTGTGATGAACTGCCCGAGGCTGGCCACTGTGAGCAGGGGGTCCCGAGCAGGAGGTCACCACCCCGGGGTCACAGGGCACTGCACAGGCTCTGATGGGCCCCTCTGCTGCCCCCGCTCCCGGTGTGTGCACAGCCTCCCTTGGCCCCAGCAGCTTCTGCCCCTTCCTGTGTGACAGACGGACAGACAGCAAGTCGGGAGGTGATCCAGATGTGGCAACCTCTGGCTTTGCTGGCAGTGCCGAGCCAGCCCTGCTGGGGAGGTGCTCAGATGGCCCCAGCTCTGCTGCAGCACCTGGGCCACCCCATCCCCCTGTGGCTGGGAGAGCCCCCGCTGGCACCGGTGCCCCTTGAGCAGGACCCTCCTGCCCCATGCAGCCTCAGCCCTAAGTTTTATTATGAATTAAGAGTAAAACTCCTTCTCTGCCACAGAAAAAAACTACCTCCATTTTTCAGAGAGCCTCTGTTTATATAGTTTATGGGAGAAGAGGGCTCTTAATATTTCAGTGTCATGACCATAAAATGAAAAGGTTACTGCTTGCTGCAAAGGCTTGCTTGGATCCAGCACCAATTAATTTTCAATCTGAAATATATGTCTCCTGGCCGTCTCACAACAGCCGGGAGCGGGAGGTTCCTCTTTAGCACATTTGAGCCACAAACCCGGTTAAAGGATTAGCCAGCTTTTTCCATGCTGTTTTGTTCGCCCCCATTGGGGATTCCCATTATCCTTGATAGACTGTTAGCCCTGACAGTGGGATATGACAGTGTGAGTTTTCCTCCTCCTCGGCGTGGTGGCCACAAAAGGCTGCTCGGACCTGGGCTTTCATTTCCATTATGGGTACAGCGGCAGCATATGCTAAAGGCAGCAGTACTGTGCTGAGTTGCTCCTGCAGAATCATCTGCAATGGTTTAATTTCTCTGTGCACGGCAGCCCCGGAGCTGGGCAGAGCTGCCAGCCTGCCCTCCCCTGCTCCGGGTAACGTCCGGGGGCACAGTGAGGATTGGAGCTGTACCAGAGCATTGCAAACACACGCTGACTTTGTGGAGGGTGGATGAGCTTCTCTTTATCTTTATTTATTAATAAAAGACGGAATGCCTTGGGAAACAAAAGGTTTTAATGGCTGGTGCTTGGTATCCTTGACAACAATCCCCAAAGAATATTACATTAGGGCACCAGAGAACTTTTAAAAATAAGTAATGGAATTCCGTCTCTGTTATGCTTTTAGTAGTCATTTCGGCCATGGTGCAGCGAGGTCATAAGCTGAGCTCAGTGAAGGGAGCCAGAACACGAAATGATGCTGAGAGAACGTCTGGGAGATGAGAGGTACAGAATTACAAGCGAAAGTGCAGGCCTGCTGAGGCAATTACAGCTTAATGGGGTCATTTGGAAGGCAATTGCCAGGGGTTAATGTAGTATGGAGAGATGAGGTGAGATTGAAGTGAAATTTGGGGCTGGAAATGTGTTAAGATGAAAGATCAGAGTGCAGCAGATTCTGCACTGCAGAAGGTTTATATCATGCAAAAAAATTTGAGAAAAATGTAAAAGTAGTAGCCAGATGTTTCAAAATAAATAAATAAAACCTTAAGTAAATGCTTTTAAAAAGTGAAATAGCTGCATCAAAACACCCTGTGCTGGGAGGGGTGGCAGTGAGCACGGCAGGGTTTGATATCACAGAAAAGGACTGGTTTGGAGAAAAAGTTGTGTTGCGTTTGCACATATGCCCAGACAATGTGGTTCCTTATTGACACGACAGAGTGCCTGATGAAACGCTGACTGCTCGCTCAGCTGTTGTGCCTTGTTTTGAAAAATCCATTGTTTTCAAACAAAACGCGAGCAACAGTCCTCTGTACACATATTTTGATATATTTGCAATGGATTCATCACATTATCTTTTCAGGCATTAAAATAATACTCATAAGATGTCAAAATATTGCAGGAATGTAAGCTAGCATTCTTTGAGAGCGGATATTTGGGTTCTGAGAAGTATGCTTAAATATTACAGGTGTTTAAATTAAAAATGTCAAGCCATGAAGGCATAATGGAAGTAATCATTTTTACACAGTTTTAAGCCCCGGTGTTGGAGAAAGCTCTGCATTCCAGACTATTGTGAGAGAGCGAGTTCATAAGCATTCAGAGGACAAAAGAGATCATTATGCTTTGTTACCTCAGCCAGTTCATTACCTTAATTGCTGAGCGTAATCCAGTCTTGGAAGAAAACTCTGGGGCTTTAAGGAGATCAGCACTGGCACCCTGTGACACAGAAAATGGGAGCCCTTTCCTGCTCCACGGCCACTCCAGGCACGCTAAACCTTGATCAAAGGCTGAACTTCTCCGAGGGTCGGCCATGTGAAAATCCCCCGGAGCGGTGCCGGGCGCTGAACCGTGATGGAGCCGCGGGCTCGGCCGCGCTCCCGCGGCAGCGGCACCGGCGCGCATCGCTGCGCGGCGAGCGGCACCGCGGCCCGGCACGGCCCGGCACGGCTCTGCATTGCCCGGCCCGGCCCGGCACTGCACGGCCCGGTACGGCATGGCACGGCACGGCACGGCGGGGTCTGAACGGAGCCGCTTCCCGGGCAGGGTGGCACCGCGGCTGTGTCCCCTCCCCGGGCAGGGTG
>VZUI01049716.1:39898-69963 GCA_013401135.1 Cettia cetti
ACCGCGGCTGTGTCCCCTCCCTGAGCAGGGTGGCACCGTGGCTGTGTCCCCTCTCCGGACAGGGTGGCACCGTGGCTGTGTCCCCTCTCCGGACAGGGTGGCACCGCGGCTGTGTCCCCTCCCCGGGCAGGGTGGCACCGTAGCTGTGTCCCCTCTCCGGACAGGGTGGCACCGCGGCTGTGTCCCCTCCCCGGGCAGGGTGGCACCGCGGCTGTGTCCCCTCCCCGGGCGGGGTGGCACCGCGATCCTGCAGCCGCCGCTCCCCAGTCCTCCCGGGCCCCACGGGAGGAGCGGCCCCCAGGCCGGTGCTGGGTTCCCGAGTGATGCCGAGGCGTTGCCGGGGAAGATCAGATTTATTGTAAATACATTAGAGCAGGGTTTTTACCCGTGTTTCTCTGTGTGTGTATGTTTCATATCTGGTTATCCAAGCTGATGATATGGGCATTCCCCCCCGTACAGTTGCATATATTAAGGCTTTTAAGAAATATAGTGAAACAAAAAATATGACCTTTAAAAGCATGGTTGAGTTGCATTCATTTTATAACCATCAAAGCAACTCTTTACTGTTGTAAGGTAGAAAAATCAATGATGCAATCTTTTTCCTTTTGCCTCGTGCAATCCGTAATTGAAATGGAAAATCAAATGAACGGCTAACAGATAATTGTTTTATCAATATTCCCTGCCTGCCCTACAAGGGTCAGCCTAGAATGATCATGAGCCACGGATATGATGAGGACAAAATGTGAAATTGAACAGCAAGGAGGCAATAAATCAACCTTGACAAGAAAGAGTGACCAGCATGTAGCTCTTGTAGGCAGCTTTTGGGACACTTTTTGTCTCAGGTGTCTGCACTGATTTAAAAATGTGAGAATATAATATTTGAAGCTCTACCAGTGGGTAAACAAGTGCAGACTATTTCTAGGTTAAGGCATCATCAAAGCAAACACGCTGCAGCTGAAAAAACGAGTATATTGGGGCACAGTGGGAAAAATCCCACAGTAAAACAACAGGGGAATAGTGGAATATTTTGGGGCTTTGGCAAGAAGTTCTCCCTCTTCCTATCTGGTCTAAAAAACTAAAAAAGATAGTAAATCTATTAAAATGAATTTTTCAGGCTGCTCTTTTGCTGCTCCATTGGGCATGAAAAATGCTTTCCATTGTATTTCTGGTATTTTGGGAGCTCCTTGATCCCGCTGCTGGAGCAGCCTGTCTCCTGCCTGGAGGCCCATCTGATAAGGGACGTTTTGGCATAATGGCTCCAACTCATGGGCAGTGGAGGTGTCAGGGGGATGGGGACAGGTAACAGCCCCCTTTGCTCATCATTTGTTCCTTCAGTTCTTCCACTGAAGACTGGAACGGTTTTTGCTATAATTTTGGAAAACACTGATATAAAAGAGTGAAGTCTGTGTGCGTTTCCCCATCATGACACTGAAAGGCAGCTCTGATCAAACACCACCAAGGGCTTGAGCCCCAGCCAGGCCACCTCTGAACCCTGGGGCAGATCCTCATCTGGTGCCAGTTGTGAAGCCACAATCATTTCCCCCAGCTGCCAACCCTCCAGGCTTTCATAGGTTTTGTTGTTAAACCAGGCAGATGTTTCTCCCCTGGACTACTGTCGAGGTTGGTGCTGTGGCGATGGGAAATGGTGTGAGAACAGGCTCACAAAAGGTGGCAGGGCTCAGGTTACAAGCCTGGAAAGGCTGAAGCTCCCCTGGAGCCGGGGATTTGGGCTGAAGAGGGGTGACACTGGCAGCAGCCTTCAAGCTCTCTTCCCAGCAGCTCCTGTCCTTGTTTCAGCTACAGGAGAGAGATGTTGGGGTGCCTCAGAGCAGCAGCTGGTCTGATCACTGCTCCCTTCTCTGGGCATCACGTATGAGAATCCACCTTCCCATCCCATCCCGTCCCATCCCATCCCGTCCTGTCCCTCTATCAGCAGAGGTTTAGCAGAGGCTGGTTTGGGTGTGGTATGCACCTGAAGATGCCAGGCTGGGAAGCCATCCTGAAAGCTTTATTTTTAACCTTGGCTCTCCTGTCCCGTGGTGTCCCTGGGGAGGGAGGGGGTGTGGCGCACTCGTGGTCTTGGAAACAGCAATATCAGGAACCCAGCAAAATGGGTTGCTAGCATGGAGAATATTTTTTATTTTAAGCACAGTATTTTAAACACACCATGTCCTCCTTCCCCGGGGGCAAGGCTGAGAGACTTTAAAACTATTTTTTACAATTGGTTTTTCAAATTCATTTCTCATCAGGCCTTTGCCCACATCCAGTCAGGTGTGGTGCTGCCAGGGCCACAGCCCCTGCCTGGGGGTTTGAGCAGCCGGAGGGATGGATCCCGGGGAGCCTCGCAGGCGCTGCTTCCTGCCCACAAAGGGGAACGTCTCCAGAAAACTTCTGGGCCACGGGGCACAGCCCCTCGCCCTGCACTGGGGTGTGTGCCATGGCACCATGGCACTGGCCACCCCGAAGGGCATGGGCAGGGTGAGAACAGCCCTGCCCACCCCCTCCGGCCACCTTGGGGGACACGGGAGTCCCCTCCCGCTTGCATCTCTGATGTAATGAAGTGTCAACGGCTGCCATCATCGTCCTCCACGTCCTTGAAACCCACGCGGTTTAACCAAGAGTCTCTCCAATTTATCAGCGGTTAAAAATAGAGGGGAGGCTGTGAAGGACAGTCCCTGCTCCCCAGGAGCCGCGGCCGCGCGTGGGAGTGTGACCTCTGCAGTGGGGTAGGACAGGGGACACGTCCCCCGTCCTGCTTGGCAGGAGCTTCTCTGTCCTCTCTGGACGTGGCACCTGAGGGCTGAAGATTAAACCAGCCGGGTTGAGGGGATGCGTGGACACACACAAAAGATCAGCTCAGATCACTGCAGGCAGTAACTGCTTCCATAGCAGTGTCTGCCGAGCCCACGGTGTCTGCAGGCCTTCTAATGAGCACGGCATAAATCCAGGTGTGTGGGGAGGCGAGTGTGAGCCGCTGCGATGCAACACGCAGCCTGCAAGTGCCCTAAATACATATTTACACCATGGAGCTACTGGCTCTGAAGAAGCTGTTCGAGCTGCCAGGCTGCTAATCCACATTTAATGCCGCTGGTCTGTCAGGTGAAAACGTTGTGTAAAATGATCCCCACTACAGTATCTGCTGCTTGGGGGCTGGGCACACTCTGGGGCGATGTGTGTGCGCCTTGGCACATCTCTGCCCTGGCTGGAAACACGGGGAAGCCCAGCCTGGCCATGAGCATCTTCACTCCCCAAAAGGCACCCGTGGGGTCTGGGTGTGGGCCAGCGTGACCCAGGGGTTTGGCTTGGAGAGGAATGGGGCTGGGGCTGAATGTGGAGGTCCCATCCCAGCACAGTGCTGCCTCTCTTTCCCACGGCCGAGTGGTGACAGTCCCATCACAGCAGCACTGGCTGCACTGGCTGTTGGGTTGAAGCTGGGGCTGAGTGTTAGCAGTCCCATGGGTTTGGGTTGGCCAAGGACCTGCCTTATTGTGGTTTGGAGGGAACAGGATGGTGGAGCATTTGTTTTTACTGACATTGATATAATAATTTAGTTTCCTTCATGAATTAGATTTGGGGAATTTGAAACTTAACTCTGGTAGCGCTTCTTTCCCAATTTATTGCATATGCTTAAATAAACATGTTGAATTAACTTTATAAGGCTTGTAAAAACTACAGATAAAACCGCTCTAGAAAATCAACATTCTAAATCATGCTAAGTCTCTTCCCATTCTGCTCATCCTCTAGCAGGGCATTGACAAAAATATGAAATTGATTTGGTTGAAGGGTGTTAAAGAGCCGACAGCCAAATGTCACAAACAATGAATGGCTGCAGTGTTGAGAAAATCAATAGGGAGGTTAAAGCTGGGCTTGTGAAAGACTTGGCAGACTGCTCTGTTCCAGGAAGATATCTGTCTTCTGGCCTTGGTTGCATGATCAAAAGGAAAACTTGATAGGTTTAATGAAGGGAGATACTGTAAAACTGACAACAGAAATATAGACACTGTGGTAAACTGCAGTGCACATCAGCGAGTGGGGCTATTAGATACATTTTTCAGTCTGAAAAGATATTTATAGGTAAAGATGTCAAAAAAATATTAGTGCATTCCTCCATTTTTCCCCTCTTGTTCCCAATCACAGCCGTGTTTGCATGGTGCAAACAAAGCTTTGGCTTTGGGTTTAATTGTACAACATGATGGCAAACGTATAGGGCAAAATAATTAGCATGATAATTAGCAAATCGTAATGTTTTCAAATAATTGCGTGATGAGATTGCAGAGCCAAAGTGAGATTGGAATCTCTTCTTTACTTGGAGATTGTATTTCAGCAAATCATAAAAGAAACTGAAAACAAACCCCTGCTCTATCAATTAAAGGTGAGACCATGTGACACCAACTCTCCATCGTCCACCCGATGCCTCACACAGCCTCACTCTGCTCTTGATAAATACACAGCTGGCCTTAAAATCAGTTTTGTGAATATTAGATCTGCAAATATAAATGAGGATGCCAGCCATTAAAAAAGGTTAATAATGTTAGATTCATTTTGGTTCTGAAATCAGCTTGTAAACAAAATTTGCCCTGCTTTACACCTGACCTATTAGCAGTACTCTTATGTAACGTATCACATCATTAGAGAAAAAAATTGCGTCAGGGCTGAGTTATTCCTTCCCACGTGTTTGTTTTCCAAACACTGCAATGCACTTCAGCCTAAACTGTGTGGCAGTATTTGAAATAATGTGGCCCCTTTGCAGAATGTATTTCCCAGCCCTGTGTTAGGCCTGAATGTTCCCTGGCCCGGCTGGGCTCAGTGTTGCCTCTCAGTTCTGGGTATCCTGTCTCTCCTGTCTATTGAAGCTCCCTCTGTTTTTTCTTCCTTTTTTTTTTTTTTTTTTTTTTCCTAGAAAAATGAACTCATTAGTTTAAAACTCCCAAATGCCACATTCAGCTCAAACAGCGAAGATGATAACCTGTAAAAAAAGAGGAGAAAAGAGAGAAGGAGGCTGGCAGGTTTTCTGCAAGTGGACGCTGTAATAAAAATGCCCCCTACTTTGTCGGGATGGGGTTTGGAGGGCTGCTGCCATATGTTACTTTCCTTTTTAGCTGGGATTATGCCATCATTATTGCTGATAAAAGCTGTTTACTGCCTTGGCAGAGGAGTGATGCTTGGCGCAGTTTGGGAGCCGCCATTCAGTTTACAGAGAAGTGCATTTAGTGCCAGATGCTGGGATCCAGGGGCTTTGTTATCTTTTCCCATTATTGGGATCATCCATTGTGTGGGTTTTTTTCTCCTTTTAACTTAGCTCTGGCTTTGTTGTTTGTGTTTTGGATTCACTTGCAGGTTGACACGGCAGGTTTTAGCTCACCAGGCAGCCCTGGGCGCAGCCGGTGGCTCGCAGGGACCACGTCTCCTCCTGGCACTGCTGCAGGAGGTGATGGGTTTTAGTGCCCCAGCACCTGGTGGTGGGTTCCCTGCCCTGCAAAAGGTGATGATGGCTGTGGGGGAACCCAGGTGAGGAGCATCCCTGCATGGGAGTCAGCATGAGTGTTCCTAGAAACCTCAGTGCCCAGGGTCTGGCAGTACCATGGGGCTGCAGTGAAGCCAGAAATGCAGAAAATGTCTAACCCAACGAGAACATCATATTTCAGTGTGAAGGTGGCATTGATTCATATGTAAATTCTCTGAGTGGGGACTAACAGAGCTGTTGGCCAGGCAGTAGTGCTATTGGTGCCAGACTTTCCCTTAAAAACTGTTGTGGTGTCCATAGAGAAGGGACCATATGTGGGCTGGATCATACTAAAAGCTGAGGGAGAAGAGGAGGCCAGCAGTGCCAGGGTGGTGACCATGCCACGGGGTACCTGCTCTGTGGGGGAGACTCAGGGTGCTCCCCCCGTGGCCACATGAGGCCAGCCCCCTGTGGCAGCACCAGCACCTTGGGTGAGGAACTGGCAGCCACGGCTCTTCCCAGAGTTTTTGTGGTGAGGAGGAGCAGTCGTGGCCAGCATGGAGTGGTGGGGCTGTAATCCAGAGCTGACACCTGTAATCCAGTCTGGCCCCAGTGAGTGCCTCCACACTGCTGGCCTGGGTGGCTTCCTCCCAGCCATGGCCCCAGGCTTCCACCAGGCATCTTCTGGCTCCCAGCTGGGAATGGGGCTGGATGTGTCTGTAAATCTCACCCTTGCTGGAGACACGGCCTTGCTACTCCCAGAAGGACTTGTGGGGCCCACAGCCCTTGTGCTGTCTTTGGGGCTCCTCAGGCATGCTGGCTGTGGGTTGCAGGGCTCTGGGCCCCCTGTGCCACTGCCCTTGGCCCCTGTCCCGTGCTGGGCGAGCCAGCAGAGCCGTGGTGCAGGGCTCTTGTGGAGCTCCCCTTCACCTCCTCTGCTCCCGTATTCTTTGGGGAAGAGGCTGTGACCTTATTTCTCCTGCTAAGAGAGATGCATCTGGAACCAAATGAGGGCAGTAAAGCATAATAGAAGCCTTTACAAATGAAAGTTTTGTTTCTGCTGGTGCAATACCTTGTTTCCCCCTCTTGTATCCTGGGAAATCAGGCTGATCAATAGTTCCCATTTCAGCACAACTGCAGCCAGCATTACAACTGTATAAAATTTACAACATTGTCTGCTGTAAATTTTAATTGGAAAAGCCTAGTAGCTTCACCCTCGAACTCTGCACCTTTAAATGTATTTGATTTTAAAAAATCAAACAAATTTACAGTGTATAACATCATGTCACACGCTTTGTATTGACAGTGCAATAGAAGTAGCACAAACCCACTTTCCTGCTGGAAGAGAAAATAGCTGTAAAATACCTGGAAAAGACCAGGAGTGTGATGAGGATCTGTTTGGGAGCCAACAAGGCCATGGTGCCAGGCAGGTGCCAACAGGAGGGATCCCCATCCCGGCCCTCGTGTGGTGCTGCAGCCTCGCAGCCGCCCCGAGGAGCCACTGCAGAACACGCCGCTTTCAGCACAGCTTTATTTCTGTCACAGGTCAGGCTTAAAATGCTGTGTGATACAGTTATTGACTCTAATCTGGGCATAAACACAAGTCCTCAAGCACCAGCCCAATTAATAATTTGCATAATTAACACGCATATTAAATAGGGACTGGCCCTGCATCTGTATTCGCGGTGATCGGGGTAATGAGGGCTAGCGGAGCGGCGCCTCGGGCTGGCGGGAGCAGACGTGTGGCAGTAGTAATTTTTGCTTGGATTGACAACTGCTAGACAAGCAGTCCCAGCATAAAACTAAACCCCGTTTGGCAGAATTAATCGTTGACAAACTGCTCTTAAAGCTGTAACATTGTTTCTGTCAGTTGTTCGGTTTGATGTCACTGTTAGACATAATAAATCAATAGTGTCAGAATTTGGTAATGTTTATAGCTAGCAAGGTTTATTATTTCATATGACTGTCATGTACAAATCGTGGTATCATGGCTGCCTCTAAATTATCAAAAGCACAATATTGCTGAAATAGATTTTGTAAATTCCTCCTCCAATTGATACTGTTGATTGTTAGCTGTGATGGGGCCCACTCGTGTTTTGGGAGAAGTGAGTTTTTTCTCTGGACATTTTTTAAAGACAAGTTTGAGCCATTGTACGCAGCAGGATTTATTGTTGCTGTCTCCAGCCCAGGCAGTAGCTCTCTGCTTTATGGACCTCACTTCTCCTGCTCCAGTCACAGTTTCTAGGCTGTCAGTGAAGCCAGTGCAGGGTGGGCACAGCCGGAATGTCCTGATCCAAGCCGGCTTGAAATCCCACCCCCAGGAGAGGGGCCAGCCCTGGGATTGCTGCTCTCACCCGGGGCTGTGCTGTGATGCCCAGGTCTGGAGCATGAACTGTGTGGATTTGGTGGTGCTGGAGATCCCCTCCTGTGGGTCACCCCATGCTGGGGTCCCTCTGCTCTGTCATGACCACGTGCCATGCACCACACACTGCCCACTGCCCCAGGGGGTGCCAGGGGGGACTCTGTGCTCGCCCTTCCCCTGCTCTCGTGGCACCATCTCACCCCAAACACCGTGGTTTGACCCATCACACCTCTCCGATTATTGCACATCCCCTGGGACCCCCTCCTGCACCCAAAGGGACAGGACAGTCCCTGGGCTGGGCTAAAACTGTCCCCTCACCAAGGCAGTACATATAAATTACAACAATAAATTACTGCAGCCCCAGGGTAAAAGAAGCATCAAGTTATGACTTTTACATGAGTATTTAGTCAGCCATTCAATAAAAAATAGGTCTTCCAGTTGCACAGTACCATTTATCAGCTCCATATTTATTATTTATCATAGCTACACATGATGCAAATGCGAATTACCTCGCTGCTCCTCCAAGGAACACTTGCTTTTATAGAAATGTAAACATATATAACACAGTTTGTGGAGTCAGAGACCTGGCTTTGAAAGGAAAGAGAAATTAGGGATGCAGATTTTATTTTTGCTTTCATTTCTATGTGATAAATTATCCTTCTAAAGGTCATTTCCAGGAGTAACTTTCCCTAACTTTGCTGCTCTGTGGGCAGCTCTAGAAAGGGATGTGTGGGGACACTCGGTGTCCAGGGGTGCCCGGATACCGTGGGGTCACAGCTCTCCTGTCTGTGGACAAGACTCTTTTGTAGGTGTTTGAGTGGCTCCTGGCAAGGGCTGATCCTGATGCCATTGCTGGGCTGATGTTATCTGTGCCCAGAGACCTGCAGGGCTCACCATATCCATGCCTGGAGCACTGCTGGGCTGGCCAAGGTCGGCCAAGCTTGGGGACCCAGTGGCTGGAGGGTGGGTGAGAGGCCTTTGTCCACTCCAGGTGCTCCCACCCCCAGGATCAATCCTCTCAGCCGGTGGCAATCATTCATAGGCAGGAAATACCTGCAGTCATTAAAATTCCTTCCACATTTATTCCAGCTCTGGTAGTCTATAAAGTGATTTCAATTCTGAAAGAGGGATTTGAAGATTTCTTCCCTGCTCCATGTTTCTTGAGTTTCTGGGGTCCTACAGGGAATTTCAGGCATGGAAGTATTTCACTTACATGAATTGCCTTTCAGTTTCAAAATTCTTTTTACATCTGGGGACCCCTTCCTGGTGTAAGGCTGCGGGGCAGGGGCAAGCCAGGATGCTGTGCTGAGTGTGACAGGGGGCTGGGACACGGGGGTGGCACAGGGCTGGGACACGGGGGTGGAACAGGGCTGGGACACCAGCGTGGCACAGTGCCCAGAGCAGGGGTGCAAATAGGCACAGCACTACTGTGGCCTTGCATGGGCACCAGGAGATGCTGATTTGGGCCTCCACTTGTGAAGCCCCTGCTTGTCCTGCACCCTCTTTGTTAAAATGATGCCCACATCAAGCCAGGGCAGGTGCCCCCTTGGCTGCAGGGGCAGCACGTCCGTGGGTGCTCCTGCCCCGTGGGTCACTCCTGCCCCTCGCCATGGGTACGGTGCTGCCCTCCCAGACATGGTTGTGTCCCCAGGGGCAGGCAGGAGAGCTTTGCTTACTTTTTTGCATCAAGTGATTTAAAATGTCCTGGGAAAAGTGTAAAGGACAGGAATTAATTGCTGAAGTGTAGAAGTTGGTACAAAGCTGAAGGGTTCCAGGCCAAAGCCCTGGGCGACCCTGGCAGGGTCTATGCCTCAGCCCAGGGTCTGTGTCCCAGAGCTCGGGGGTGGCATTTGTGACGGAGCTGCCACGGGGGCCAGGCACTGTCCCCTCAGCCCGCTGGGGTGCCTTGGCACCTCTGGCAGCTCCCCAGGCTCCGGGGCACCATCTGCTCGGGCTCACCACAGCCCTCCCCGCCGCAGTCCGGGCCGTGGGCACACGGTACAGCCCCGGTGCCCCGGGCTGCTCTCGAGGTCTCGGCACAGCCCAGCAGCAGGGGATGCAGGCAGCAGCCGGCTCTGCTCGGTCCAGCCACCACCACGCAGGGCTCTGCTGCCAGAGGGAGGTCCCGGGGCTGCCACGGGCACTGCGGTGACCCTGCCGAGGGGCTCGGTGGCCTGCGAGCGCTCGGGCTCTCGTGGCACACGGCAGCAGCGCCTTGGCACCGATTCTCCCGAGATGCGATGCCACGAGCTGCAGTCCCCAGAAAAGCTTTTCCTACGGGCGGCCCCGGCTCTCCGGCTCCCACGTCGGGGAGGGAGCAGCCGGAGCTGGATTTTCGGGGGCGAGGTCATTAGTTACCGCATCGAGGGCTGCACGGGAGAATAACAGCACATCAGTTAGGATGCTAATTCACTCGACTGGCAACGAGCGCTGGGAATGACAGCTTGGAGGGGTGCGGGGGAGGGTCTGAAAATGGCAGCAGATTGGTATTTTGAAAGGGGAGGGAAGTTTTATAATGATGAATAAGAAAGATGACATTTGGTGCTCACATTTCCCGTGCGTTGGCTGTCCGCGGGAGGGTCAGTGTGCGGAACCTCCCGCAACGAGCCCGGGGCTGCCCAGCAGCTGACTGGGAGTGCACCCTTCCAGGGAACAAAAAGAAAGGCCCAGATAATTAGGGCAAGTTGAACTGCAGGAGGTAGCCAGCTTCTCGGCTGCCTTTTGTATATTCATGACCCAGCTTGATTGATGGAAGGACAGTGTTTGGTGACACTGTCATTTGCAAGTTGAAAGGTAGAGTACAGGCTGGAGCTCTGCTCAGATGTGCCTTAAAGGGTCCTACAATAAGCTCATTTGGATGCTGATGATGTTCGCATCTGCATTTCTTTGTTTCTAACTGTTTCAGGAGGACATCTGTTAATTTGTATAGATTAGCTTGGATGCTTTCATTTAAAAACATCAAATTATGGAGCAGGACTGTTTATTATAAAAGTTTCCAGGAAAGTTTAAACTGATTTGGAAACCATGCAGAGTGTAAGATTTAAAAGCAGAATTTAAAAAAAAATAGTATTTTTTACATTTACATTCGGCCTCCCATGCCCAGGAATTAAGGCTTGCATTTCTGCTGCAATGTTATCAAGAAGTGTTAGCAGAAGTATCTGTTGAATTATAAATTTCAGGATAAATGAGGCTTGCCAAATTTCATATCTGCTGGGGAGAGGAGGCCCCCTTTGCTGGACAGTGAAAGCCTTTACGTACGAAGGGGGGGAAGTGAAATGTAATTAATTCAAGAGGGGAAATGCTTTTACTGTGTAATATTTAGCCACATATTTCAAGCATAATGGTGCTTCTGTCAGAGCAGTTGCAGTTTTTGCAGGTACTGTTTTCAGAGGGACAGTGGGCTGGGAGCTGGGGGAGGTCTGGCTGCCCTCAGTGCAGCAGCTGTTGGTTGACTCCGTGTGTGCCAGGTCGGGCAGCCCATGGGTCCCTTCCTGCTGGAGCAGCAGCCAGCTCCCCGACCCCAGCCAGCTCCAGACCCCAGCCAGACCCCAGACCCCAGCCAGACCCCAGACCCCAGCCAGCTCCAGACCCCAGCCAGCTCCAGACCCCAGCCAGACCCCAGACCCCAGCCAGCTCCCCAACCCCAGCCAGTTCCCAGACCCCAGCTCCCAGACCCCAGACCCAGCAGAGCTGGGCAGGCAGCAGGCACAGGGATGGCTCTCCCCCATGTGCACTCCAGAACTCAGGTCTTTGGCAGTGGCCTCCCCTCATGTTTCCCTTCCCTTTGGCCACGTGGCCCAAAAACATGGGAATTGGGGTCAGGGCACTGCCCCAGGCTGGGGCAGACTGGCTGCAGGGGCACTCCCCTGCCCACTCCTCCTGGTGCACAGCTCTGCTGGGCTCAGCACTGCTTTGCTAAGGGTATTCCTCAACAGTGCTTGGGAATTTATGGCTATGACTCCCATCTTTGTATTTACTCCAATTAGCACATAAATCCTCATTACCCAGGTCATAGGAGCTGGTAGGCCATAAACGGAGTGGGACATGGCAGAGCTTGGCAGATGCCAGGGTAACAAGGTGGCCAGAGAAAGGGAAATACCAATGTAGGAGGCACCAGCAGTGAGCAGACATGTGGGACAAGGGCCACAGGCAGCCCCAGGCATTGGGATGGGCTGAGACCCACTCGTATATTTGAGAGGTCTTGGCATGGGCTGGGGGAGGCTCTGGGGCAGCCCTCACCCCTCCCAAGCCACGTCCTGGCACGTGTGCCCACCAAACAGAAACGCCCATCTCCCCCAGCGTGGTGGGCACCTGCAGGGTCGGAGGGCACCTTCCCCTCTCCGTGCCCCGCAGCGCTGCGTCCTGGCACGCTCCAGGGTGCTGGCAGCCATCCCAACACCGTGTGAGTGCCCCCCTGTCAGGGCCACAGGATGGAGATCAGTGCAGGGTTTCTGGGGCTGACAGTGCCCAGGAGCCGTGCTGGGGGAGAGGGCAGCCCCGGGCAGGCTCTGCCAGCGTGGGTGGGCACCACGCTCCGGCCACAGCCCCGCAGGGTGCTCGGGCTGGATGGGCCATGGGCTGTGGGATGGGTGCTGGCTGTGTGGTGGCTGGGGAGCACAGTGTGCTGATGCAGGGTGTTATGATCACAGCATATGCTGGCTATTAGTGTGCCTTTTATTTAATTTTTTTTTAATACAATCCTACATCGCTGTTGGCGGTGCAGGCATAATTGCTACCTTGCCTGAATGCAGCTGAGTTTGTAGTTACTCAAGCAGGAGGTTTTTAAAACTGTGAAATAGTTTCTCTTCCTGCATGCCCCCAGATCAGGTAGAAAATGGGGAAAGAACTGCTAAATGATGTATTTAGAAAAAGCTGTTCTACAAGAGTATTTGAAACATTACAGATCTGCCAGAAGGTCCATTAACATAAATGTTTAACTCAGACACACAAACTTATGTACCGAAATGAAAATGTTTCATGCATTAATTTGCTGCAGAAGGTACTAACATAACAATTAGAGCAACATTCTGCCTGCGTACACTTAAATTTCCTGGGGCAGTGTTTCAGTGGTAACGCAAGTGTTGATGTAGGATCTCCTTGACTCCTGGCTCAACATACCTCAGCACTGCAGTTTGTTGTGTTAAACCAAATTTGTACAGTTTCAAACCTGGCAGTGAAGGAACTGGGAGGTTGACAGTAATGCATAGTTTTGGGGAAGAGGGGTCTGACTTCAGTGCTCCTCAGTTGCCGTGTGTGTCAGCCAGCACCTCATGCCCACGCTGCCGACATCCCACGTTATCTTGGTGCACTTACAGAGAAACCTGCTTCACCCTTTTGGTTGCTTTGAACGTGGATGGCAGACAGTAACACCAAAGCAGAGGAATGCCCAGGGCAGCCAGGTAACGCTGGGCTCATTCCATTGCTGCTCCCAGTTTGTTTCCATCAGCTCCAGCACCTTTGCTGGGCTTTGGGTTTGTCCTGGCCCTGCCTGGCCGGATGTTCTGCTCTCTCAGAGGGTATTGAGTGCTGAGTACTCTCAGCATGCAAACGCTGGCAAAGGTGGCTGGGAATGTGGGAGCACCAGGGGTTCCCATGGCAGGCCGGGCTGTCCTTGGCACGCAGCTGTGTCACATGGCACCGCTGCAGAGGCCCAGCGCCCAGCCTTCCTCCTCCCTGCAAACGCTTGTCCTAAACTGAGCACCGTAGAATAAAAATGGAAACATAAAAATAGCAGTTGGAAAGATAAAACAGCATTTATAGTACTAATAAAACCGTTGTGGCTTCCACAGGAAAACATGCTCTGTAACCTAATGCTTACCTGGGAAGACTGTCGAGTTTCGGAGAGTTATAGCTGTTTTTGTAAGAGAAGCACAGAGATTTGCTTCAGGGCTGAGTGATAGATTCTCCTGCCTGGAGCATCCCAGTGTGTTTATACATGGCTTGTATGGCAGCTTTCATAAGACATTTACCCCATGATTTGCGATGAGCTTATGTGTGAATAATTAATGGCAATTAATCCTTAATTACAGTAATTAGGCAAGTCACAGGAAATTAAGCTGCAGCTGGAGAAGACCATGCCTGGGAAGAGAGGATTGGGGGCTGTGTGAATGTGCCATTCACTGACAACATTACGAGGATGAGCAGCATTCAGCAGCTTTGGCATTTCTATTGGCAGCCTTGGGTAGGACAAGAACGCTCAACATTAGCAGCAATCTATAGTTGTCTACAAGAGTTTTTAGTTCAAGTGCCAAAATGTTATGTTGCATATGGTGATTATCTAAGTTTATTGGTTGCCATAATTCAAATGGGTGTAATTGTTTTTGGCTTGATGGTGACATTAGAAACTGAAGCTTTTATGTGTTCATAGGTTCTGCTGGCATCAGCCATGGTTCAACTTCTAGAAACAATCCATCCAGGTTTGCAATTATGGAAACGGATTCTACAAATGGCTGGAAATTAACAGAGAAATTTTCAATGATTAAAAAAAAAGACAACAGCAAAACTGGCAGTTTCTTAGTTGAGCAGCTAATTGCTTTATTATTAGCTGCCTTTTCCATTAAAATGAGGTTTGCACGAGGTGCAGCATGTGCAGAGGCTGCTGTCTGGTTTGGGGAGTGGGACCAAGTGGGACAAAAATAGAAATGCTGGTGGGCAAGAGCTCTCAGCCCATCTGAGAGATCTCCTGTGCTAATCCCAGCCACGCCATTGTACTGGAAAGCGGATCTGTGCTGGAAGCCTTTTGCCCTGGGCAACCCACAGCGAGGCTGTTTGCAGCTCAAGAACTGCAGCCTTCCCCATCATTAATGTGCAAAGTTTTTAAACCTCATGATTAAACATGTTTCCGTAATTTACTGGGTTTCCAAGTGGCGATGTTTGTGCCAGCAACAATCTGGGGCAGAGCCGTGGAGGGAAGCACACATTAGTATCAATGGAACCTACAAAAAGCAATCAGTAATTTATGAGCTTGTGGAAAAATGCCCACATGTTCTCATCAAATTATAGGGATCCTATAATTTACTCAGTGACTACAAGGTGCACGCTCCCAAACCTGCTGTGGGGTGTTAACTGAACCTCTGATTAGATTTAATCCAAACAACAAATCTGTTAAAGGGTCCTGAATAAATAGGCTATATGACCAGAGCAGGGTGTTATTCTGGAGTAAGATGACAACTCTCGAGGAGGTCAGTCAGTCCCAGCCTAGAAATTAAAGTGAATTGGTGCAGGGTCGGGTGTGGCTGCAGCACCCAGCCAAAATCCTGCCTGTTCATCTCTGGCACTGCCAGCATTGAGCAGGGGGGGCAGGAGGGAGATCTCTCCTGCTTCAGAAATAAAAGCCTGGAGCCAGATGTTTGCAAGCTCTGTACTTGTTTGTAATATGGAAACATGTAAAAACTTCAGCTCCTTGCATGTGGAATCTAGATCAATTTTTAATTTACTTGTACGCATGGATGACTCATTTGAAAAAGAAAATTGTGGCGTCAAAAAAAAAAGACATTTCAGGCTGCATAGGTTGCTGCATTTATCTGTTTCTCGTGCACTCTGGAGTGGAAATAAGTCACAGTATCTTAATAATGGTCTTGATTTTATAAATGATTTTTCTCCTTGAAATAAGCAATCCATTCATTTTAATATGTAGAATTGGTTTGCTAGCAGGGCGACAGTTTAAAAAGACTTCCAACTGTGACACAAGTGCAACCATATTGCTTCCTATTACTCGCTAAGGTAGTTGTTTAGAAGAGAGAATGTTCTCCCTGGAAATGTTTAAAGTGCTGTAATTTTATTTAGGATAATGAGGATTTATAACAGTTTTACCATATGAAAACCTGCCTTTAGACAGAGTGAAATAGGCGGTTGTGGTTACGGAGCGTGAGCGCGGCGTGGGGAGGTGTCTGTGTCTGCCCGGGCAGCGTATCCGTCACCGGGCCCAGAACATTCCCTGCAGCCGCGTGGGATAATTCATCACCAGCATGTATGGATTTCTCTGCTTTAATCGCTCTAGACGTTAATTAAAATCCTGTTTTATAGAATATTTTAATTTTGAGATTTGCCCAGCTGTACAGCCTCAGCCCTGTTGTCAGGGTTGAGCCGTCGGATAACAAATGGCTGAATTTAAGCCTAGTCAGGAATTTGGGGGGAATTCCTGGCGGAGTTGAGGGAGTTTGGCCGCGGGTGGATTGGGACTCGGTGCTGTGCTGCCTCTCAGCTCTGCTGGAAGGTCGTTCCTCTGCGTTTATTTTTGTTGTTAGGCCTTTAAAAATTTTTCCCTCATTAAAAACGCTTCCCGTTTATTACCAGTCTCGCTCCTGGGCAGGATCTGCGCGGGGCCGGGCGAGGGTGCTGAGCAGAACAGTTAATGCCCTGCTCATAAATAGAAAGGAGAAGGAATTGAACTGTTACAGATTTTATCAGATTTTATCTCCTCGCTGAAAATCTTAGCTCTCAAAACATTTCTAATTTCCCTTATTTGAAGGCTCAAACAGTTTCAAATTACTGCTCGTGGATTGTTCTTGACACCGAGAATGGTAAATTTGAGCTGTGGAAACGCTGGAATGTGTGGTGTGTGCTTTTCCTGAACAAGGGAATTCAGCGGGTAAATTACAGTCATTTACTTGGAGTGTAATTTACTGAGAGCCTTTAGGCAAATGCAGGAGAAAGGACAGCAGGACAGGAAAAATAGCTAAAACAGGGGCTCTCCCTCCCTCTTTGCATGAAATCCACTCTGCATCCCCGCGATGGGGATAATAAAAACTTTCTTATTTAAAATACGTATAATTCTTATTATTTTTTCAATTCATAAGGCAGGCTTTTGTAAGTATGAAAAATTTGTGTGAAGATAAGATTTTAAATCTTGCTAAATTATATACACATCTTTTTAGGCTTGTGCATTTTGCACCTCAGTATCTGCATGCAATCATCCCATATTTGAGACTGATAAAACTGTTAATTTTATGCCTAATAACAGGTCAAGCATCTGAAACCGTCATCGTGCTAAGTGGAAATTGCTGTTTTCATCCTATGGAAATATTCAATATTTAATCAATTTTTAAAAAATAAAAATGTTTATCTAATGGAATCCACAATGAAGACATGCACTAGAGGATTTATTTGAAATGAGAGCATAGAAAGAAATACCAGTGTGTGTTTTTTCTTCATTTAAATGGTAGAAATATGGGAGAGAAGCAGCCAAGGACTTGAAATCTGCAGGTCCATGGAGGTGCAGGATGATGCTGGCGAAGTGTTGTGGCCTGGCTCCTGCGAGGTGGGAATTGCAGAGCAAAGAGCTGTGAGTGGGTTTTTGCAGCACGTTGTAATCTGACACTGAAGTTGTGCCCTGCATTCCCCATGTCATAATTGATGGCTAAGGAAAAGCACATGCTATGCTAATCCTTTGTTGGAATAGCTTGTTAAATTGCGGTTGCCAATTTAAAATAAACTATGGAATGCCTGTCTGTATTTGAAGGTTTGCAGTCTGCAGTTTTAAACAGTCATTTTAAAGCTGTTTTTCAACTTTATGTTGCATGCACACTGTCTGCCTGTGCACACAAGGTCAGCGTGTTCGCCGCTTTAATAGCCGACCATCAAGAACAAAATCAATGAGCTGCGTGTTTCACACCAGTATCACAAGGGATTTTCCCATTTATAGCACATTTGTGTACTGATCCTAAGTTTAAATGACAATATTGATGCCCTATTAGATCTGTGCCGAAACGGACTCTGTGCGGTTCCCGCTCGAAGTTATCTGAACTCACTCCTTTCCCAGACTCCTGTTCCACTTTCTGTCCAGCTGCCAAACATAAATAAGCCCAGTGCATGTCCCCGTGCTGCTGAGTGGGGCTCGGCTCCCACGTCCCTGCTTGCAGGAGGGGGAATTCCTTGGCTGCAGATTTCAGATCCAGATCTTCCGTAGTTGCTGCGAGGAGGATTATGAGGCTGCGTCTAAATAATCATCTGCGTGCTGATTACAGAGAATAAAGTGGCATTATTGCTTATGGATGAGAGAAGGCAGTGCTGCCCTGGGAAGACGCAAGTGCCAGTTCTGTGGGAATTTTATGAGTCCTGGTGCGGTGTAATCAGCTGCCGCCGGCTCTGACGGAAGGATAGCTCCCGGTCTGTGGGGGAATAGATCCTGTGCTGCCGAAAGGAAATGTTACTTGTGCAGAAGAAAATGATTTAATGTTGGTAGAAGGGTTATTCATTTATAAGGGATTAAAAATGACTTCAATATAATACCTTTAATTTGTAATAATGGTCTGCGGGGCTGTTTCCTGTCTAAAATAAACCGTTTGACTGGCATGTTCGTGTGATCCATTCAGTACTATGGGATATTAGAGGGATAAAGGTATTCTTTTCTGTTCTTGTATATTCAGTTAAACCGGTGAGGGCCTCGGGTGGCAGGGAGGTGTCAGGCTGTCCGTGGCCCACGCCTGACCCTGGGGCAGGGGGATGCTGCTCCTGCCGGGGTGGGGGCAGGACTCGGGCACAGGCAGCACAGCTGCTGCTGGAACTGTTTTCATGGCAGCAAAGCAAGGAGAAGTCGAAGGCCTGCCTGTGCAGAATATCTTAGGCTTAGAGGGATTGCAAACAGGAAAGCCAGCACGAAGGGGACCTTTGCACTTTAGCTCTGCTCGTGATCAGCCGTGTCCTCCTGCACAGCAGAGGTGGGTGACACTTGCATCCCACACCCAGCAGCCACCAGCACCAGGCTCGCCCTGCTGCTGCAACAGCAGCACCCGCAGCCCGGAGCCTCCTCTCACAGATCTGCTCTGCAGCCTCTCTTTGGGGTGGCTACAGTCATTTTGGGCACAAATCCCGGACAAAGGGACTGTGGCTGTGCCACATTCAGTCCAAAGGCACGTGGGGGACGGGGCGCGGGCACCTCTGGGGCTGCCCACAGGACCGGTGTGTGCCCCCGGCAGGGCTTGGTTTGTCTGTTCACTGGGAAGTAAACAAGGGGAGAACCAGCTTGCTCAGGTTTGGCAAACGGATGTCATCAGTTTTAAGCATTAAATAACAGATTTCACTATTTCTTGTTTTGTGAAAGTTACAGGTTTTGGGGATGACCAGGAAATCTCCACTTTCTGGACAAAAAAGACTTCAAGGTTCCTGCATTTACAGACACATCAAAAAGGTGACCCAGAGTCTCCAACACGGGAGAGCAGATAACCAGGGTCCACATTTATTGCTGCTAAAATTCCTGTGCTTTTTGAATTAACATGATGTGGGGAGAAGGAGGCAAGAGTCTGAAGGGTACTTTCCTGAACTGCGGTATTAGCAGCTGGGTAAAGGGCAGCAGCACTCTCAGAAGGTCCGAACAGTGCTGGTGTGCCTGGGAGCAGAAGGCAGTAATGAAATATAATGCAGAAATCCTCAAATTCCGGAAAGAAACATACCAAGAGGTGTGTTTTTCAGTGAAATTACAGACTTCCAGTGTAACTAAAGAATAAGCAGCAAAGCAAATAAACATAGAGTGCCTGTAAATTTCCTTTTGTTCCAGATCAAAAATACAAGGCAGAGCTCTGTCTGGTAGTGAAATACAGGCAGGATTAATCTGAATAAACATTTCCAGCGTGGCTGTTGTGGAAAAAAGGCACGTTCTGCTTGCAAGGTTGGGCACAAAGTGCTGAGCATAGGGCAGGATCCTGCCCTCCCGCTTTAAATTTGCGTGTATTTAGTGCAGGACTGCTGTCTGGTTTACTGGGAAAGAAAAAACCCAACAGAGCCAATTTTGATTGGAACAGGCAGGATTAAAATGCAGGATTATCCCTGCAAAGGCTATATCGGGTACGCGGCTCAGTGACCTTTTTGAGGAGCGAGCATGTGTGGAGCTGTGCAGGGATAAATCCTTGTGCTGTGGCCTCCCGAGCGGGGACACGCACACAGAGCTGCCCGGGTGTGCTGGCCCTTACCTGGCATCAGCACAGCTTCGTGTGTGCACATGTAATTCCAGTCCTCGGCCCAAACAGTGTCTTTGTATTAATATGTGCTTGGAAATAACGTTCCTATAGGTTCAGGTGATATAAATAATGTATGTGGAGAAGCTCATAAATGTAAGCTCGAATTTTCCTCAGTAGTTTTTGTTCTCAATCACCTTGATGAAACAATCTTGAAGGCGCTCTCCTTTCCGTGGCATTTGGAATGAGTCCCTGACAGGCTGATTTTCCACCCCTGTTGTGATGCTGCTTTCTCTAGTTAATATTCCTCTGTAAGTGTCGTACCAAAGTAAACCAAAGGAGCCCGGCTCATGACACTAAGGCTGCATTTGCATTAATTATGCAGTCAGGGCTGGTGAGAAAATGCTGTCACAGAGAGAGAGGCAGTAAATGAGAACCCTCCGAGTGCGCCTGAATGAAGAGCATTAAGTTCATTTACATGGGCGCAGGCCGCGAGGCTGGCAGGGAACAATGGCTTTGCTCTTGTCGCTCGCCGCCGTATTGTTCTGCGGCTTAATGACTCCCCGGCAGAGTGGGTGCGCTCACAAAGACACAACCACCATCCCTCCGGTATTAATAACGGCAGTAATAATTAATAATATCCCTCTAATCGGGAAGCTCATGGCGCCTCGGGACCGCTGAGACGGTTCCCGGCGGGGACCGGCCCTGCCTCTGCCCGGGGCCACCACCGAGCCCTGCCCGGTTCCCGGCGGGGACGGGCCGTGCCGCTGCCCGGGGCTGCGCCCCGTCACGGTGCGGTGGGTGCCAGGGGCTGCCTGGTGGCGTGCGGAGCGCTCGGCTGAGCGGCCAGGCTCTGCCAGAGATGAGCAGGGATCTTTTAATTTGTTTATTGACAGTGATATTTTGTCTGTTTACAGCATCCAAGGCTTTAGTTCTGTACCGGGATCACTCCTCGTGGTGCCAGGAGAAATGGTTGGAGATGGGTCGCTTTTTTTTTTTGCCCTCTCCCTTGCCCCGAGTGGCTGTGCTGTGGGTGTGTAACTCCGTGGGTCTCCCATGGCCCAGACCCACTCTGAGATGCCAGACTCCTTTGGTTAACGTCGCAAATCAGGGCTGGGAAACTGCATACATGTGAAAATATTTACTGGACGTGGCACTGAGAGCTGGAGCTGAGGGTTTCATGAGAATCCCAATGCCACTTTGATCTCGCCATCCTCACAGCCATCAAAAACCTCTCCAGATCCTTCTTCTGCATCTCTTGTTGTAGAGTGAATGCAAAATGTGTGACCCATACAAAGATGACCATCTATAAAGATGAGGAGAAATATCAATATATATGTAAAAAATTTAAGGTGAGCTCCTTGATCCTTTTATGCAAAAGATTAATCTCGCAATATTATATTGTGATACAATAGTTTGGGGTAATTTTCATCGAAATGTGGGGGTTTCTTTAAAGTTCAAAACTTGTTGTCATCTCTGTTTATGTTCAAGACTTCCAGACACTTCAAACTACAGTCTAAATAAGTGACTATTTTTATTCATATGCTGACAAAATTTTCCTTGGAATGATTTATATTTCAATAATAGTTTAAATTATGTTTTGCATTCTATGCTTTGATGTCATGCAGAAAGTGTCATCACAAGATAAACTTTCACATCTGAGAGTCAATGAATTGTACTTAGGTAGTCTAATGAAAATATTGTGAATGGCTATATGAAGTTATATCCAGTACAGCCAAGCAGCACAGATACATGTAGATATTTAACAAAGGGCTGTGTTTGATCTCACAGTGTCATTGGCTTTGACACCATGGCACGGTACCAGTTTACAGTGATATGAATCCTATAATACTATATCATGCTTTTATCCACTAAATAAAAACCTGCCCTATGTTTTATTACAAAGTAGGTGGCCTGGAGGAAAAATATATGTATTCTTTCCTTTTGGAATAAAATATGCATTTGGGCTTCTCATTTCATCTCCAATCTGTGTTATTCCTTAAAAATGCAGAACTGCCTGAAGTCCTCTTTAATATTTAATTCAACAACTTTTTAATCTGTCATTATGCTGTGATGAAGTAAGCATCAAGTGTCGCTGAAAAAGATTAAATTATACTTGGAAATAGGAATTGAAATGATTTAGGGTTGGAGGCTGAATATTTGCTTTGCACAAGTAATAATAGTGGGAGCTTGGGTGAGGCACGGGTTTGGATCTGGCTCTAATGCCTCTGCCGATCCCCTCTCCCTGGTGGCTGCCCCTTGATTTACTCTGGCACTGCCAAACTTGATTTGATTTAAATGGAGGTAGGAAGTGGAAATTCCACACTACAATACATTAATTACTCTCTGCTACTCCTTACAATGATTTTCTTTTTCTCTGTAAACATAATAAACACTGATGCAGCGACCAAATGGACAGCTGCTCTGAGCTGCCTGATGACTTCTTGTTAGCAAGCTTATCTTAAAATGGAAAACGAGGAATATTTGATATTCCTCTGGAAGAATGGATGATGTGAAACTTGTTCCATTCATGAGGGGGCTTGTGCCAGCTTCATCCAATTGCTTAACTTGGGCTTTCACTCCCCCTCTTTTGATGTCACCTTTGGATTTCTCTGCCATGTTCTGGAGAGAAAGGGAGGAGCAATATCACGTTGAAGAGCAATGTCACGTGAAAGAGCAATATCACATCACAGCTGTGAACCTTGAGAGACCCAGGTTCAAAATCTGCTTTACAAGGAGCCAAACCAGCAGTGCTTGTGCTCCTGCCCTGGTCACAGTCTGTGCATGCCAGGAGCCTCATCGGGGTCTGGCTCTGCTGGACATGACTCCCATCTCTGGCAGGGCTCAGCACCCAGCAGTGTGGGATGTGGCTGAGGCAGGAGTGGAAGGAAGAACCTGGTGCTTGGGCAGGGCACCTGATGATGCTGGGCATCTCAGCACTCTCCTGCATGACAGCTAGTTCCAGTTACAAAGAATAAAGATAATCTTGGAGTTGTGCTGAGTTTTCCAAGGAAGATTATCTTTCCAGCTCTAACGGCACCACCTGACAAGAAGAGAAGCTATCTCCAAGCACAGTTTTTTCTTAGGTCTGAGGGAGAAGTGTCAGATTGTAGGAACACTATGGGAATTCCTTCAAGGGCTACCTGAATGACATGGAAGTGATGTCTCCACTAGTATGAGGTCTAGTCAGAGTTAAATACACTTTGCAGTCCCACTCCAGAAATGGCCCCATAGTATTTGTTTACAGTTCTGGCAAAACCTTGTTCTTCTACAGCAAATAGTAAAAAGGCCTCCATTCCCTCCTAGCCAATGCATTATTTATAATTATTCTCCCTTCCTAGTAGAATTGTGAATATCTATATAAATAATTGATCGCAATTATTAATTGGGGAACATGCAGTATTTTTACAGCACTTGTGTTATCTGGCGGAGTTCCGAGGGCTCTGCCGGGTCCCGGTCCCACTGTCCCATGGCAGGTGCCCCGTGCCCGAGCCTGGGGGGGTTTCCTTGGGGTGGAGGGGCTGCAGGGAGGAGTGTGCCCATTGGAGGCACGGCTGTGTGCCCCTGTGCTGGCCCAGGGACTGTCAGTGCCTGCTCTGGCCTTGTGCAAAGGTGGATTTTGTCTGACAGGGATAGAAGTTTTTTCTAGTCTGAAGAGATGTATAACCTCTGTCAGAGGAGCAGCCTGCTCTGTGCTGCTGTCGAGCCAAGCACCTTTTAACCTCTTCAGACTGTAAATTCTGAGCAGTTGATATTTGAGTGTAATTCCTCTCCAACTGGCATTATTATTTGATTGCAATGAATTACCTTTTTAAAAAAAAATCATAAGTATAAATTCACTTGACTGATCCTGCAAATTATTTATGATGTAGTGTTTTGGTCTAGGATAACCTTTTAAAATAAATCAGTTTTTCAATAATAGTTCAATGTTTGCCCACCTAATGGTGTTCCCATTAAGATCTGCATTTGTCACCAACCTGCCTTTTCTGCCTGTGCAGGAGACAAGTCACCGCCCCTAAACCCACTCTGCTTGTAGGGTAAAGTAAATGCATGTCTTTGTAGGAGAATAAATAAAAAGAGCAAGCTGAGTCAATAAGCGGGTTCAATTCCTGCCTGCAGCCATGGCGGACAGCTCATTTGGTAGATGTGGGTGTTTTGTTTACATTTATAATGCAGCTTTATTTAATGCTGACAGATATAGCTTGTGGCAAATGATAGTCAGAATGTATGAGCAGTCATAATGCTTCTGTCTTCTTATAGTGTGCTGCTGAAAATAAGCAGTTCACCTCTGTTTTTATTGAGGAAAGGATATGAGACAGCTATAGCTTCGCGAGGCTATTTATTGAGTTGTTTTACTAGCTGTGAACATGCCGCTTTATAGCAGTTGTGAAAATGGACTTTGCTAGTGTGTGGGAAAGGAAATAACATTGCAGTATACAAGGGTAGTAAAAAAACCCTCTATAAATAATTTTTTAGACTGAAGAATATTCTCATTTAAACAGCTAGAGAGCCTGGTGATTTTTGCCAGCTGCCAGCTCTTCCCAGGATGGCATTGGGTTAAAATTGCTCCATCAAATGCTATTAATATTTTAATGTCAAAAAATAAAATTTGGATAAGCTGTTTAAAGCTGAGGTGTTCAAGAGCTTTGTAGGGAAGTTTGGTGTTGTTGCTGAGTTCTGTATACTCACACACTGCTCCATGTTTCATAGTGCAGTGTGATCCTTAGACCTGCAGTGCTGGAGGAAAGAGCCGTGCTTGGCACAGCTCGGGAACGCAGGTTCGGTTTGGGATGGGTTTGACTTTTCCCTTCCACGGAGCCTCCACGGGGCTGTGGTGGGGCAGCTCACTGCAGTGAGCCCTCGTGGGGTGCCAGTGGTGCTGCAGGGCGCTGGGGATGTGGCTCAGAGCCCAGGGGACTCAAGGAACGGCGTTTATCCCCAGGAATGTGAGGCAGGGCTGTGGCACTGGCATCCTGTGGGAATGAGGCTGCCCCGGGGAGCCCCGGGTGTCCGCCTTTACCTGTGCAGGTGCTCACTGGCACTGCTGCTGCTGGGCACTGAGCCCGGGGTGGTTTGAGTCTTAAACATGTAACCCACGGTCCTATGGATGAGGCAGGATTTCAGATCAGTGCCTTTTCTGGTTTTATTCCCATGTTCAGCAGCAGCACTGAGGGGCACAAATCATTTTCATGTATGCAAAAATAATTTCGAAAATGGTATTAGTCTCAGCAGGTGAGGCCTTTTGTTTCTTCCATGTTTATGTACAAATTCCTAGGGAACAGTAAATATTAAATTGAAATAACCCTCCCTTATTATTACACAGCCAAAGATTCAATTTAATTCTCTTCAGATAAGGTTTTTCTGGACACATATTTGCAATTGCCTGTCCTGTAAATACAGTTCAGACTGTAGCCAGGGGCTCCTTCCCACCTGCCTTTTCTGCAGGAAAGGCACCGTATTTCTGTGCTTTTGGATTTTTTGGATGCAGACACCTTCCTTCTCACTCTCATTATGTTTATGGATGACAGGAGTGTAGTAAAATGTCCCCTTTCCCCTTAACTGGACGGAGAAATGGGTTAATCTCTCCACAGAGCCATTCCTCTACTCCACCACCTGTTTCCAAATCCCAGTTGTCAAAGGAAGAAAAATTCAGAGCCTGGTGTTGGCTGGAGGGCTGGTGGGATGACAAAGCCCTGGCACACCCCGCACCCAGGGGTGACATGAGGAGGGATCTGCTCTGTGTGTTTGGTTGGAGCTGGCAGTGTGACAGCTCTGGGAACAGCCCCGCTGTGGCTCACAGTCCATCGCCACCCGGGCTCCCACCCTGTGGAGCTGGCACAGGATGCTTTCTCCTGGAGAGCACAAGGGCATTCAAACCTGTGCTCTCCTCCTCTGATAAGATACCTTGGAGGTTATTCAGAGGTGAGAGATAATCAGCCAAAATTTTACATTTTATTCTTTACACTACAGAATTAATTTCATTTTTATGAAAATAAATACATGGTCTAGCTCTTCTAATAAGACTATCTCCGTGGTGTTTAAGTAATAATCATTTATTGTTTAAATACAGTAGAGGCTGTAACAAAATGCTGTCAAGAGCCATCACACTCATTAACCTGCCAGCTAATTAGCCTCCTCCTGCCTGATTGCTGACAAGTTCTTCAATCTGAACCTATCACTGTTGTGTCAGCGCTGAAGCACCAAGCGAAGTGGAGGAGGGCTCCATTAGATGTTTGCGAACAAAGTCTGTGCATTAAAGGTTTGTTTTCTGCACTCCAACAAATGTTACAGCATTAATATTCTCAGCTATAATTAAATTGGCAACTCTTAATTATGGTAATTAGTGCATTAACCATGTCTTGCCCAGCGTCGCTGGCAGGCGAAGCTCAGGGATGGAAGAGGAAAGCCAAGATGCTGCCCATTTCCTGACAGAGCTGTCAGGCCAGGGGGCACAGCCTCTGCCCCCGAGGCTCCAGTTGTCCGGAGGGCAGAGCCGGGGAAGATGAGGAAAAGCTGGGATGTGTTGGCACCCAACACTTGTATTCAGTGTTAAGGAAACACCTATGGAAACAGAATGGATGCGCCATCGGGTTGTCAGTGTTTGGTTGGGTAGTAGTGCTTTGGAAGTGCAGAGCACAATGCCCTTCCTGAGTCTCCTAGATTCTGTAATCACTTGCCCAAGTTTTCACTCCTGGAGAACTCAGGAAATGAGCTTTTTCGGTTCCAGTTGCCTGCCTTTGAACTGATGCTCGCATGACAAAACCAACCTGTGAATCACCATAATTTGCATTAGTGCCCTGGAGTTTGGAGAGCTCCAGCAGCAGTTGGCAGAGGCTGCACGTCCCGAGGGACCTGCAGATGAAGCTGCTTGTTCAGAAGATCCACAGTTTTTATCCTTTGCCTTGAGGCACTGTGCTTGGAAAAGACACAGCCTGGTTTTGGTACGGGGTGTGAGGACTGGCTGCACTGGTGCCTCGGGATTGGTGGGAAATAGATACCAATATGTTTTTGAGGTCTTCAGTCCTAGTGCTCTTTAGTCAGGACTCCTCAGGACTTTGTGGTGTCACCTGAGTATCACAGTCTTACCTTCTGAAGAAACTGAGGCACGAGAGAGCAAGTGGTTTGTCTGAAATCCCGTGGCAGTTTTGGGATAGAGTTGGGGCAGAGACCTCAGTGCACAACACAGCTCACTGCCCAGCTCCTGCTGCTCTCTCCCCTCCTTTGTCTGGTATCACTGCCCAGCTCCTGCTGCTCTCTCCCCTCCTTTGTCTGGTCTCCCAATCTGTTTTGGAGTTCACCAGCCATGAGTCTGGATAATTCCTGTTCTACTACTCTGGCCGTGCTGGGAATGTTTGGAAATCACAGCAAGGTCAGTGCTAAATGCTAAACAGCCAGTGAGTAAAGGTCTGGTGCTCATCTGAGCTAAACTGGTGACATAAAGATAGATAAATGTGAGCACAGCTCCCAGCACCGAGGGTAAATGGCCCCAGCGAGGCTGGCAGGAGGGTCTGAGGGACCTTGGTGCCCCTGCAAATGGTGCTGCAGGTTCCTGTTCATGCAGCCCTGCCGGGGCAGAGCCAGCAGCTCTGCTGGAGCTGTGCCAAACCACCCTTCCAGCCAGCCCTGAACCTGTCTCCCAGCTTCTCCCTTGACTCCAGGGAGAAGGGAAGTTCTGCCTGATGTCTCTGTGCAAGGCAGCAGCTATTTAGGGGCAGCGGTTCTTGCTACTTTCAAAGAGGGGAAAAGTGTTACCTTGATATGTGCTCTTTTTTTCCCCCTAGTGCATAATAATTCCATATGTATATAGGAAAAGGGGAGATAACCCAAGGCGAATTTAATTTCAGATTGAGTTTTTTGCTTAATGTATTATTCATAGTATTATTTATATCATCACTTAGACGTATCCCTGGCAATAAACTGAAAACTTAACTTTAACAATATCGGGCACCTCTGTTTTGGGGGCGATGGTGGGCTGGGAGCCTTTGGCTCCTCTTCGTCACATGCAAGGGTTTAATAAAGGCTGTGGGGTGGGGGAGGGTGTTTAATGAGGGGCTTGGAGGGGGGTTGTTTGGCGGCTTTTTTATTCCCCCCAACATTTTTGCTGCATGACCTGGTTTTGCATTTTTCTGCATCTATGTTCATCTAATTAGGATGTTCTAAAAAGACCTGGACCACTTATTGTACAGAACTGTAGCCTGTGGGTATTTAATAAGGAGCTTTCAGTGGTACATTTGCATCTTTTGCTCCGGGTCTGAATAGCGAATTACCTTAAAGATCATTAGAAGCGCTGCTGCATTGTTAAAACCAGGCCACGGTATTCTAATGACAGTTTAAAACTTGAGGCGTTCCCTCTGCCACGGCTCACCCGGCATAATTGTGTGTCGCACGGGTGACCCTGCTGGAAAGGGCCGATGTTGGCAGCGTGTCCCCGGGCGCGCTGCTGCGGGCAGGTGCGCTCCCACCCAAACCCCGCGCACCTCCGGAGTGCGGCGGCGACAGCGGTGACAGTGAGCCTCTGCTTGTTGTGAGCGCTCGAGTGTGCGGCTGTGACACGGCTCTGGGGCTGGCAGGGCACGGGGGGGGCAGCGGGAGCTGGGGTGTCCCCCTCACCTCAGAGCGCTCCCAGCCCGGGTCACGGCCGCCACACCGACCGGCACCGGCGGCCCCAGGACTGGCACTGCACTAGAGGGGTGCTCCCCACGGGGGAGCCGTGCAGGTTTGGGGAGGGAACAGGAGAGGCTGAGCTCAGGGACAGCCCTTGGGAAGCGGGGAGCAGCGTGGGTGGTTTATCTGAGGGATGAGCCCCTTTGTGCAACCTTGGGCTTGGCTGCCTGGGCTGCTTTGCCCAACTCCTTCTTGCCAAATGTATTCCTCTCTCTGTCTGGCCCCTGTGGTTTGTGTTTCCGCTTTCCACAACGTGTTTTGTGGAGCTGATGGGCTTTGTGGCTGCCCAGATCTTCCAACACAACTTGGAGAGGTTCCTCAGAGAGGTTCCTCAGAGAGGGTCTCACGTTCTGTGTGCCAGCTGAGTGACAGTGCTGAGCAGGTGCTGAACACTTCTCCTGCTCTGTGTCCCTGTCTGAGTAAAGTGTCAGTGCTGTGTCCACCGGTGGACAAGTGTATGACATGTTTGGCATTTCCCAAATTTCTGGTTTTTACTTCCTGGCTGTGGAAGTGATGCCAAGCCAACTCCAGCTGGGTGCTCAAGGAGTCCGTGTCCAGGACCTGGGGGGCTCTGTGCAATCCAGGGAGTCCCTTGTTACCTTCCCTGAGTGCTGCCAGGTGGAATGATCCAGGAACCAAAGTCCTGGTTAGTTAGTGCTAAGGGTGCTGCTTTCCCTGGGGCTGCCAGGGTGTCACCACACCTGAGTGCTTCCTCCTGAGTAAATCAGTGCTGCTGGGGCAGCCAGGCTCTGATGGACTCTCATGCCGTGGAATTACATGAAGAAATGGGAGACCTTCAGGTGAATGCACTGCTTGGCCAGGTGAATGGTTTTAGGTGGTTAAAACTGCCAGGAATAGCCTGGTGATTTGGTGGAGAAGCTGTTTGTGCAGGGAAGAATTTCTCTTTAAAAAATTCAGTGTAACCAGCATTATTTTTTTCCTCTGGGATCCCAGACAATGAATGCACAGGCCTGTTCATTAATATCAGTTGTCTTCTGCAGGGAGTATCCAGATTTGTCGTGCCAGGTTTTAAATTTTTAATGTATTACCAGTTCTTACGCGGAGCAGGCCTTTTCTTTGTTCTTTTTTACACTAATACTGTTTTGTATTCAGCCTTGCACTCAACTGATGCATCTCTTGGTGTCCCTTGTAAAAGCTCTCCCCTTATCAGCCCTGTTAGGTCTGACAAAGTCTGTCTTTGTGAGTTCCTGCAAATGTTCATGTCCAATTTTCTTTTCAGAAGAGCGGGGTGGGTGTTTGAACAGTAATTGCTCTATGCAAATCCGCGGCTGGTTTGGCGAGGCCGGTGCCGCGGCTCCGTGCAGGACCCGGTGCTCGGATCTTGGTCACCGCACGGGCTGGAGGGAGCACTCACCCCACAGTGACCAGAGGTGGTCCAGCAGTGACCAGTGCTCACCCCACAGTGACCAGAGGTGGTCCAGCAGTGACCAGTGCTCACCCTGCAGTGACCAGTGCTCACCCCACAGTGACCAGAGGTGGTCCAGCAGTGACCAGTACTCACCCCACAGTGACCAGAGGTGGTCCAGCAGTGACCAGTGCTCACCCTGCAGTGACCAGTGCTCACCCCGCAGTGACCAGTGCTCACCCCGCAGTGACCAGAGGTCATCCAGCAGTGACCAGTGCTCACCCCACAGTGACCAGTGCTCACCCCACAGTGACCAGTGCTTACCCTGCAGTGACCAGT
>VZUI01049717.1:0-71330 GCA_013401135.1 Cettia cetti
GGGGGGGGGGGGGGGGGGGGGGGGGGTGGTCACAGCTACAGACTAACATCTCAGCATCTACTGTGGGTTACTTGAGGACATGACAGTGGATGAACCACGTTCTCTCCGTTAACCTTCTCCACCTTAGTCCTTCCTTGCCATCGGCTGTGTGTGGTTGCTTGGAATTGGGTGTCATGGCAGGGCTTCGCTATTGGCCTGACTTATGTTGCCTTCAAAAACAACAAAAAAAAGCTCTTCTGCGTTTTCTCCTGTTGCTGAAGAAACTTGGAGCAGGGAAGTGAATTGGTAGGCATTCCTGTGCAAGAAGCTGGATGTTGAAAGGACCTGATGCATGTTTGAGGCGTCTGAACTCTCTGATGTGGAATAGGTTTAAAAGCTTGTTCTGGAATTTGTGCAGTGCTATTGGGTGCCACCTGGGAGCAAGGTGGACTGGTTTGAAGATTCTCTCTTGTAAGTGTGTTAGCACCAGGAATGTGGATGTGCAGAGCACCCTTGGTTGTGTTCAGAGGAACGAGATGTCTTGTGGAGCAGAAACTCAGGGTTTGCTATGAAGCTGTGTGAAGAAAAGCTGTGGAAGGGGAATGGAGGGGCTGTCCTGAGAGCGGCTGTTTTTTTCCAAGTGGAGAAATTGGAGCTGGATGTGAGGAAAGGGAAGGGAGGGGGAGCAGTGCTTGCCATTGAAACAGAGCCCTTCACAAAAAATGTCAGCTACTCAGCCTCCTGGCTTTTACTTCTTTAATATTTACCAGCCCTCTAACAGTTCCCTTGGTTGTATCATGTTCTCTAATGGAATCTGGGTTTGGATTCCTACCTGGCTGACTCAGTATTTATACATGGACCCAATCTCTCTGCAGTGGTTTGACCGAACTTGTGTAAAGAATGTATTTTTAACCTTAAACTAGGTAACTTGAAAGCAAGGAAGGCTAAATCATTTTGCAGGATTAATGGTGTTTTGTGACTTCTGAAAATGATCTGGCTTCTGTGTTTATAACCTCAATAATCATAATAATCAATAATTGGAGGTGGGGAGGTATGGAAACTGGACAAGCTCTGTTCTGCTTAGTTCTAGTTGTAGTTTTATCAGTGTGTTGATTTTGAAAACTGTCTATAGTTTTAAAAAAAGTGTGACATTTCTGAAATTTAGACTGTTTCAGTTGTTTTGGCCCATCCTCTATAAAGCTCCTGGTGTCATGTCTTGTAAAAGGGTTTGATCATTTGGGTAGACATGGAAGCTACAGACTCAGCACTAAAATCTAAGGAAGCTAGGGGGAAAACCAACAGAATAATCTTGACTGTTACCAGAAGCTGTTATTTTTAATTTTTTTTTGTTTGTTTGGATATTCCAATTTTTTTGAAGCTGTAGTTCTAGAACCTAGAAGTAAATTGTTGATGCTCTATATTTCTTCCACAAACTTTTATTTTAGGTTATGATTTGCTTCTAAAATGCCATGTTTTGGTATTCTTTATGTTTGTTGCTGGTGTTGTCCTTTTGATATTGGTCATGGCAGAGTAACATGCTGATGAACAGTACTTGAAAGGTGTGTGTGTAATGTACTGTTAATGCTCTACTAATAATCAGCACTGAGAGTCTTTACTATTAGTAGTAATGTTTACTTGCAGTTTCAGTCACATTTAGTACCAGTACTTAGAATAGCTACTTCATGAAAGACTGGGAGTAAAACTTCAGATCTGTTATGAATCTTTTTATCTTTGTTTCTTATTTGGTTGAGGCACATGGGCAGGACTCTGAAGAACCATGTTCTGTGCTTTGCAACAGCCTTATATGACCTTGCTGAAGGAGAAGTCAAGTGACTTGTTCCCTTTGTAAAATACAGATTGGAGAAACTGTGTTGTATTTGAGACTTCAGAATTATTGAATGGAAGGTTCTAGAGTTAATGCAAGTGATATCCACTGCTGTGTTGTTATTCTGCTAGAGCTTTTGGTGAGTTTTATGTTTATTTCTGATACAGTCTGTTTGCTTGTAGCCCATTGGGTCCTCTGTGCTTTTCAGAGAAGACCTAGTTTTGACATGCACTGTTCTTCATATAACTTCCCTAAACAGGTTACATTCATTAAAGTGAGTGCTGGGATGAAAAGTTGTGAATTGCCTCCTTTGCAATTACTTCAGATTCATATTTTACAAAAACCTTACAAAGGGCTTGTCTGTTTTGCTCTAACATGAAAGTCCACACTCTTTGGTTTTGGCCGTCTGCACTGGGAGTCTGTTGGAACTCCCCATCCGCCTGGGGCTCCTGCAAGGCTGTTCCTTCCACAGATGTGGTACCCTCAGCCCTTCTCTCCCCATTACTTCTCAATGCTTCAGTGAGTAAACAGGGTCTAAAGACCTGTTTAGAGGTGGTATGCTCTGATGCCTAAGATCTCTCTTGTGGCTTGCTCAGCCTACTTTTACTACATCATAAATATTTTGCCGAGCATATTGATTTACTTATGTTCTCTTTAGATTGTAAAATCTGTGAAATAGGTTACATGAACAGCTTTATGCAGCTCCCTTGGATGGAGTTGTTTCTATTCTTAGTGCTATTGAAATTCTATTTGTCCAGCTGTCTTTGTGGAACCTGCACAATACTGTGGCTTCCTTTGAAGGTAAAAGTGTCGAGCTTTTTTCCCCTCTCTTCCCAGGCTTCTTAAATCATTCTTCTAACAGTTGAGTTTGGAGGAGTCCTTAACCTGGCTGAGTGTAGCATTTTGCATTGAAAACAATAAAATGTTTCCCATGTTGAGAGAGCTTTGATGTTTCTTGAGACTTAAGGTTTGCCTGAAGTAATGCTCCTATGGTGAATTTTATGGTTTTGTTTTCCTGCCATATCATACAGGAAATAACAGTTTATTGCTGTAAAAGATGCAGGTTTAATGTAATTAGTATTGCAGAATCATTCAGTATGTGAATCTGCAATTAAATGAAGAAAACACAGAGAGTTTGTTAACCTCCAGATTTGAATCATCAGGTTTTACATCAAGTTTTAAAAACTCTTTCAGTGGGGGTGAAGGTGGCCCTGTGGTCGAAGGTGTAGGATTTGAATTCACTAGTTATAACCATTTTTAATGGTTAGCTGTTGAGAGAGTAAGTCTTTGTGCAGTTTTAGTGCATCTGGTATTGGTTTAATCTAGAACATTTCATTTGTATTTTTTACAACTAAAATAGCGTCTCTGAAAGTGGAATGATACTTTAAAGACCATATTGAGATTGCTTTTTGAACAAAGAAAGCACAGTATTTGTTTCTACTCCATTTGTTTTGCTTAGTGATTTGAGGATGCTGCATGTATAGTAATATGGAATGAAGCATATGGCTTCAGACACCTTTTTGCTTCCTGTTCCAATTTGTTTTTAAATGTTAAATGAATCGTGGGTATTTTGTCCTCAATGCTTGGCTTTGTACTGTTTCATTATCTATGTTTTCCATATTTGAACGCCATTGCTGATTTGTTTTTTTCTCTGCTCTTCTTTGATTTTCAAAATCTTATATAGTCTTACACACAATTTCAGGAACAGGAATTCAAAGGGAATCCTAGTGCCAAACCTTGCACTACTGTTGGGCTGTGCATAGTATATTGTATTCAAGAAATTGGCCCGTGCATTTGATGGGTTGTGCCCCAAGGGATGGATGTCTGCTTTTATTTCAGCTTTCAATCTCACGTTCTGGAGATCACTGACTTGTGATCCATTTTTGAGACGGACATAAGAGAGACCTAAGTTAGTGATGTTAACTTTGGGTGACTAAGTGTGATGAGGGGGAACAGTACTGCACTTCCTGGTCATGTGCTTCACTTTCTTTTATTAGCCACTGAATGAATTTCTGAATGTTTGAACATGGGGTAAGTGCCAAGAGGTAGCTGTCTGAAATTCATTTAAGAGGAAGATTGGAATAGACTTACGAGGTTGGTGAAGTTAAGTTAATGAGTGTGTAAAGGGTGTTTGTTTTTTCCTTAGTCTTTGAGAAAACACTTTCTGATACATGTCTTCAACCTGTTGGATTTCTTTGCTGTTTCTTGATGTCCAGATTAGCAGCAATGCCCAGGAATTCTTCTTTGCATCTTAGAAAAAGAGGCTTATTATCTCTTCTGAATAGTTCTCTGTTAAGACTGCAGATATAAAAGGCATTTCAGCTTCATTGCGGTACTCCAGTTTTTGTTGTTTACCATTTCATTTGTTGGTTATTTAATATCCACTGTATGTTTCTGGATTTTGTTCCAATTACTTTTAGCCTGTCTAATTTAATTGAAGATTCCCTTTATTTTCTGTTAAGTACTGTTGGAGCAGAAATGCTAGAGCTTACCAGGTCTCTTTAATGAAGCTGGTGAGGTGTTTTTGATAACAACTTTTCTGTTAAAGGACTTTCTTTCCTTTTTGCTTCACTTCATCATGGGCTGGCCTAGGCTCACAGGGACTTGTTGAGGTGTTCTAGTCTCTCCTTGCTCAAGCAGGGTCATCTACAGCAAGTTGCCCAGGATTATGTCTGAATGTGTTTTTAATATCTCCAGTGGAGACTGTGCCACCTCACTGGGCAACCTGTGCTGTGCCAGGTTGCCCTCATGTCACTAAAGTGTTCCCTGTTGTTCACCGGGAGCCACCTGTGTTTCAGCCCATTGGCTGTGGTCCTGTCACTGGGCACTGCTGAAAGTAGCCTGGCTCTGTCTGTGTACCTTTCCTTCAGGTACTCAGACATACTGGTGAGACAACACATCACCCCCAGGCTTTTTTCTCTGGGTTCAGCTGCTTCACATAGTCAGATGTGTAGTCCTTCAGACAAAGTCAACTCATATGTCCTTATTGCCCTCTGAGAAAGAGGTGGATTAAACATTGAATTTAGTATAGGTGGTGTGGTATTCACAGTAATTCACGGTTCTTGGTTGGTTGAGAAACGAGTGGCTTTAGAGGAAGTACTGTGAGAATGCAGTAAGAAGCATATTTCAAATTTGAATAATTTCTGTGCTCGCAAATAAGGAGTAATTGTCTTTCCTGGTTCTATCTGAATTGAAGACAATAATTCCGCAGTCTGTGATGAAAGAAACAGGTTGAACACTTGATTGTCTGATAGTAATAAAATTCTCCAGGTCCTTTGTATGTTCTGTCTAGGAATTGCATGGATTGCAAATGATGACTTAAAGTAGAATACAGCATTTAGGAGAGGTTACACTGAGTTCGTGCTGCGTATTGAACCATCCATTTTATGAAACTGTGTACATCAAAATTATTTTTAAAAGTACTTTTTCATGAAACTAAAGCCCAAACTTTGCAGAATTATATGAGTCGTAAATTAGGAGAAAACTGGGCCAGCCTAGTTTTTGTACTCTTGCAAGTCCAGACACCTTCTCCGAAAACCCCAAGACCTCCACAGCTGTAGAGAAAGGTTGAAATAAAGTTAGATGGTTAAAATTACTTTCATAGTTAGGGTTATTGAATCTGGGAAGTGCTGGCATGTCATCCAAATTGAAACATCACTGAGGTGTAGTTTCTGCTGAGAAACCTACTTCATATATTTGGATGACTTTGCTCCCTTGCTCGTACTGCGGATTGCTGGGGACTGCTTTTGACAATTTTGGCCATGAGAGAGAGTGAAGCAAGAAATTGTAACTTTTATATTGTTCTCAATAAGTCCATAAAAATGACTGATCAAGAGAGGATGTTCAAGTGTTTCATTAGTTATGAAATGACTCACTCACTATAAAATACGATAAAACATAATGCAAGAAACTGCAGAACCATCCCTTTTCAGTTAATTTTAGCACTTAACACAAAAGCATATTGAGAGAGGTATTTTGCCTTTCAGGCAGGAACAAGGTGGTTTTGAACATTTGAGCTGAACTGTGGTAAAAAGGCCTTTCCACCCGGCAAAAAAGCAGGTAGCTGTTTGGAACCGGAACTGAATGTAGGGGAAGAAAATAAAAGAGTTGAGCAACTGCAGTCAGCATAATTTTCCTTCTTGGGACTTTGTTTAGAGGTGGTGAGTGGCCAGGAACTGGTTTTATAGTTGTAGGTCCCCTTTATTGACAGACCCTGGTTGAAAAGCTGACATATAACTCTTCCTCCTTTTCCAGTTGCTCCACAGTACCGGTGAAGAGTTTGGATCGGATGTTAACATGGACTTTTGATGGTACTTTCCTTGACTTAACACACAGGTTCTAATGCAATGTGTAGAGGGAAAAGGACAGAGTGAGTTGCTTGTAGAGGAGCAGGAGGAGGATGTGGCTTGGGGCGAGTTACAAGACAGGTTTGGAGGAAAAAGGGGGAAGAGTGTGGTTGGTATTCTTGATCTTGATATGATGGGTTGCACTTTGTTCAAATTATTTGGAGTCTGGTTCATATAAGCAGAATCAGTAATGCTGGGGAACCTTAAGTGTGTCTTAACAAACAAACCAAATTCCTGGTTTGATGAACTGCACTGAAAGTGAGTAATGAAATAATGCCAGGAATGATCAGCCCTGGTGGAGTACTTGGGGGAGAGAAAGGGGTGTCTTTTCTCAACATCCCTTTTGGCTGTTTAATCTGCCTGGTGAATTATTTGTCACTGAAACTGTTTCAGTCCTTTGAAATGGTATTGCTCTGTTATAGTGGCTATGTCTATTGTAATGCTGACTGCAAAGCTGTGAGGTTGTTTTGCATCTCACTTTCGGTATTCCTACAAATATGTTTTTGTTTTGCATTTATGTCTATGTAGTGCAGCACTGACAACTTGTATTCCCCAGAAGTTTATATATGAACAGATATGCTGGAAAGACTGTGAAAGTCTTTTTAAGATAATTTCTTTTTTTCTTTTCTAAACCAGAAATGTTGAAGGGGATAAGCTATCTCTTTTGGCAGTCAATAATTCTGAAGAAAGTTAGTTCTCTTGGTAGATTCACTTGGGCATTCTGTTGAATAAAATAAGGACATTACCACCTCTTATATTTCCTGAAAAATCTTAAATTCAGGCTTCTCAAGTTCTCTGCCAAGTGAAATGACCTCATGTAAACATAGGTCAAACACTATGCTAAGTTTTGCTAAAATGTATATATGAATTTTATTGATTTTGTTACAATTAAAACCTAAAAGCATTAATCTGTAAACATAGCAAAACCTGAAAATAGAGCTTCACACTAGGCTAATTTAACTAAAAGCATGTTTGGGCATTATAACTCTATTGTACTTTTTACCAGTATGGTGTTTATAGCTAGAGAGGTATGGGGCTCTGCTTTCCTGAAGTTTTAAAGACCAGCTGGGAGAACTGGGGTGTTTAGTTCTTCCAGAACTTGGTGAGCATTGACCTCCCAAGCATTAAGCCTCAGGGATCTATCCAAGCTTGTTGAAATACTGACCCATAATATATATTCTTTGTCTCTTTTTTTCAGAAGTTTTATATATTTTTATATATATATGTTTAAAATCTCCCAAATTTCTAATTAAAAAAAAACCCCAATGGAAAGAGCCCTTCAGTTTAACTTAAAAAAAAAAAAAAAAAAAATTAGGATCTCTATTAAGCTTCAGGAAAAAGCTCCCCAAAGGCTCATCTTGAAGATGATGATTGGAATGTTTTTCAGTTGTATTAAACAGAACATCACAGCTCCAAGAGGCTTAAGATTAGCCAAAACACTATAATATGTTTCTGGAACTTACACTGTCAATTCTTTTTACACCAATTGGTAATATTGCTAAAGGTCTAGAAGAGTCCAGTTAAAAAAATACTTATTTGAAGTCTGAGAATTTTAGTTTTACATCAGTGTACTTTTAACTGTTCAACAACTTGCATTTCAGTCATGGTAAAATGTTGGTAAAAGTGAGTTCCAGATAAACTTTTATTTAATTTTAGTTTCCTCTGAAGTTAAATTACAGCCTTTTGTGTGTTCACACACAAAAGTTTGTAAGGTTGATTTTTTTTTTTTGATTCACCAGGTTTCATCCTAGTTTTTCTTCTCACTTAATGTTGTTGCATTGCTTGATCTGTTTGATTCTTCATTTGATTTTGAAAGGAACTGATATATCAGTTAAACAAAGGTTTGTGTTCTCAAATGTACTTGATTATTAGAATATATGTAAAAGTCTAACATAATCTCAGATATGGAAGACCTTACTCTTGGTGCTGTGAGTGCTAGGAATTTTCTGGATTTTATTTGTTCTGTATACAACATTTGAGATTTTGGATTGGTTTTTTTAAGGGAAATTATGTCTCTGGCTCTTAGAGTAAGATAATTTTTTAAAACATGCTTTTTCCTTCCCTTTTTCTTTTTCTGGCAAAATAAAATCTAAAAGGAGCACAGAATGTTTTTCTTGGAGGCATTTGAAATTCTTCAAATGGACTTCCATCAATAAGTGGAAGTAAAAATTCTACTCTTTCACATTGCTGTAGCAGTTATGTGTGTACTCCATAATGTTTAAATGCAGTGTTGTTTCATCCCATTCTATCAGTCCCTTGCATTTGATCCTGCGCCGAAATTCCTATGATGTAGCTGCGATCTCACCGTATCTTTCAACAAATCTCAAAAAAACCTCAGACTTCAGGGCAGTGTTCTTTTGAATATTAAAACTAAGATCATTCTAATGCCTTTTTCCTTAGAGTTTTAAGGCACAGCAACAGGGTCCATAAGTATGGTTTTTCTAATATTAGAGATCAAATACTGGAGGAACCAAAAGGACAGTACCTACATAGATGAGGCTTGTATACTTTCAAAAAAACTACTTAAGGCCCTGCAGGATGGCAAATTTCGGTGTTCTGAAGGTGAGACAATGAGCAGGTTTTTAGCCGTTTACTTTCTGCTGATTGCAGTTTTGGGTGACTGTTGTCTCTTGTACTTTTTCCCCTGGTCAGGGAAGGTATGTTGCATTCTTCCTTTTGAATTTTATTTTCACTTTATTCTGATTCAGGTTCTTACTAGTTTTCAAAAAGCCATGTTTTGGACAGTGTATTCATTGAACTTGAAAGACAGTCTTGTGTCAAATTGAGAACAGGTTTAAGGCATCATACTGTTCTGCATTTTAAACTTGCCTACCATTAGTTTCTGAATTTATTTACGGTGTCGTCTTGGTTTTTTCAGCAAGTGTGCTTAACAGCCCCCTGCTGTGCTAGAATTTTTAAACAAGGCTGCCTAAATGACTGAAAATTATTACTGTGTTTAAAAAGCTGTTACTTAAGTTTGTATGCAATTTTGAGAACTTGTAATGTTTTATCTTGGTTATTCCTTGCTCATCCTTTGCTTGATTTCTGTGTACATACAGCTTTCTGGTTTGCTTGGAGAAAACTGATATTTAAAACACATCTTCTGAAATGGTTTTCAAGATTGTCATTGTCAAACCATTTGTTTAATGAAGTTTTTATATGTGCAGTATGCTCTCTGTAGCTGGTACCTGTAATATCTTAATGCTGTTGCTGGAGTTGAAAACTGCAGTTAGCACAATGTATATTCCAGGGGCTGTCTCAGAATTCATATGTGTACTGAGCATGGGGTGTACAGTTAGTATAAATCAGCTGTTTCAGGAGCTAAGATGTGTATAGAGTACAACTCCATTTTATTTCAGAAGTGAGTAACTTCATCTTGCAGGAAAGTGCTTGGTCTTTCAGACTTCCGCTGGTAAAATCGACAGGTCACTACTATCTTGGAATGTTTTAGAAAACACATTTTCTTAGTCATTTTAATATTGCCTTGCACAATATATAAACCTGTACCTATTTGAAATAGCGGACTATGATTCATCACTATGCTGTACTCAACATATATTAAAAGGGAATGTTAACTTTATGAAGATAAGAGAATACATTAATATGAAAAGGAATTTTTAACGGCTTAACAACAGAAAGGAAGTTTTGAAGAAAAGCTTTATATACTTGTTCAGATTTTGCAAACCAAAAATATTATTCTTGCCCATTTTTGAATTTTATAGTGACCTAGTTTGACTTGGAAAGAGATGGTGGAAGAGAGTGACAATCTCCTACTGGAGACAGAAAACACAAATAACATTTAAGTCAGACCAGAATTGCAGAAAAAGGTACAGATGGAGCTGGAGAGGTGGCCATGGGTCTTAGAAAAATCATACAGGTCATTCTCCACCCCATTTATATTTAGAGAGAAAGTAAATGCTGAATTAACTGTGGTAAAACTGTGGGCAATTTCATGCTTTATGTGAGCACCTTGTCTCTTTGGTATCTTCCTCTGAAATGTTAAGAAACTAAGAAGTGAGAGATGAATTTCATTTTGATTTAACTTCAAGGTTAGAATAGCATGGATGACTGTATTCCTGCTGTTAGATTGAGTTCTGCATAGAGAGCTTTATATTTGCCTGCTTCTTTCTAGCATGTTTTAAGTTTCAGGTTGTAAAGCTGGTTAATCCATCATCTCTTTTGAAAGTTTGGTATTTTGATGCGGATGAGGTAGACCTGACCTCATATGAATTCTAGAATGATGGAGTATCCGAATTTTACAAACTGATGTCCCAAGCTGAGAAGCTGGTTGTGAGGAAGACAATACTCAAAATCAGGTGGGAAAGCTTAGGGTAAACCCAAGTTTTCTGACTGAGGCAAGTTAACATGAGGAGTAATATCAGAGTATACTTTTCAAACCTGCTTGTTTAAAGTTAGGCAAAATGGTAGTAATGGTTGTGACTGTAGAAAGAACAATCCAGAGGTGGCAGAGAAATGGAAGTGATCTTTGATGGCTTTCAGTTCTTGGTGCTGTTTCAGTTATTTGTTTCTGAGCACCTGACAGTAAGTTTGTTAAAGGATTCCACTCACTTCTCACAGTGTTTAACTGTGAAATGCTAAACTGAGCCAAATGGCTAGTAGTTTCCTTTAAGATGTTGTGTGCAGTGATTTTGAAGAAATGAAATGGTTAACACTGTCTTACAAATTATTTTCTTTTCCTCCTTCTGAAACTTCAGATTCAGAGTTATGTATATCACTTAAAAAAAAAAAAAAAAAAAAAAAAAAAAAAAAAAGAAGGGGCATTTTTTTATTTTGGTGGGTATTCCCACCTAAGATGAACCTTGAGAAATATCATATTCTGGGACAAAAATATAGAAAAATGTTCTGGAATATTTTTCTTTATTTTAAAGTGTTTTTCTGCAAGACTCATAGCTTTCTTTGGTCTTCTGAATATATGAACATATCACAAGGAGTGGTTTGTGCTGGTGGTCTTGGTGTCTAGTTCAAGGGTTGGGCTCTGTACAGGTGCAGGAAGGATACTGAGTTGTTCGGTGTTGCTACCAAAACTGAAGCTAAAATCAAAAATCTGCTATAACATTTTATAGATAGAGCCTTACTAATTACAGTGTTTATTTCCTTCTAGAGCACTTGTGGCTTGTCATTTCAGCTTTTTTTTTTTTTTTTTGTGAGTGTTGTAATGTGATCTGATGAGTGGCATATGTCTGATGCTTTGAGGGGCTACCTAAGACAGAGGCTAGACAATGTTAAAGGGATAAAGTAGGTGTTTATTAAAAAGGCCTTAAAGGATATGCCTTGGACAAGAGTCTGGCCAAGGCTACACGCAAGGTGGCTGATGGGTCCCACATTTTCACACTTATAGTTTGGTCCATTTACATATTGGGGTCAATTGTCCAATTGCAACTTCAGGTTATGAAGTCCCATTCTCCCAGTTTGCTCTCTTCAATTTGCTGTTGTTTATACTTTTTGGACCTGAAGTTGCACTGATGTCCTTGGTTCTTGGGCTGGAAAAGGATTGTTTTGTCTTACTAAACTGTGAAGAGAACTTCCTGACACTTTATATGAAGCTCAGAATTATGTACTAATGCAGTATAGAATCTGGAAAATATGAAAGCTAAAACTTAAGGCATCAATCCTGCCCTCCAAAACTTCTCTGTGGTGGCACTTTCTACTTTGTTCCTCATTGTCATTTCTAGGGTGAATTAAACAGGGGCCTTTTTTTTTTTAATGCAGTTGAGTGTGTTTCTGCAAGTGTGAGAATGTCTGCTCTTGCTTGGCTATTTTTAGTTCTCTTGCTTGTATCTATTTCTATTCAAAGAATTCCTTTGGAAGCTGTGGTTTGATGATGCTGGTGGGGGCAGGGAAAGTGCAAGCAAAGAGTGTGTTCGTGATCTGGCCGCGTGATGTTGGATGTGCGAGATGTGAGATGTGCATTGAGGTATCGAGATGTCGGATGTGCATCGCTGTTCCATGTGTGACACCTTGTTTCCAAGCTCCCCCTTCCAAAAGATTCCCTGCTGGGTATTGTCCTGGCGGGTGTTACATGGTTCTTGGAGTCATTTGGAGTGCTTGGGTTTCTACTTGAATCTTATTACTTGGTTTATTTTTCTGTGGAAGCAGCAATTAATCTTAGGGGCTGTTCAGATATGGGTTGTTATATCAGAGTAGGTAACTGAAATATGCATTTCTACTGTTTTATAGCAAAGCCAGCAGTTCCCAGTACTTGGGTTTCCCTGCTCTTTTTCTGAAACAGCTTATTATAGATTAGCTTTCCTAGTAACTTGGTTTAAAAGTTTTCATTTGTGATTTAACAGCCTTTTTTTGGGGGTTGTGTAGTATGGGTTTTTTTGTTTGTGGGGTTTTTTTTTGGTGGCTGCACGCATTACTCATCTTGTGAGTACAGGTAGCTGTTGATTATAATGGTAGTGATAAGTGGGGGGATGATACAGTGAATTTTTTTTTTTTTTTGTTTCAACTGTTTTATCTTACAGTTGGTGCTATTGACAAACTGGAAGCCTGAGTGGTGTGTGTGCTGACAGCCCAATCTTTAACTGTTCTGGAAGTGTCCTGCTGACAATGTCACAAGAAGAGTATGGAACAGTGATTTTGAGACAAATCACAGTTAGTACAGGAAGGTCATCAACCCCATGCCTTCAGTAGTTGGCAGTCTTATCTGAGATGCTTTGGCCACTTAAGTTTGGGGTTTTTTTGCGTTTTAGTATTGATGGCTTAACCAGAGTGTGGCCTGAGTTCATATGTCCTTTCATGTATTCTTTGAAGAGAACATCTATAGCTTGTGTAGTTAGTACTCTGCAGCTGTTTTCTCACCTACATATATATATGTGTGTGTGCCCCGAGCCCACCTGAGCTTCTTGCTGACCCCAGAGTTCATCTCAGGCTGGAAAGCTGTCTGAATTATTGCAGTCTGAAGAGGCTTTGCCTTGTGATACTTTTAGTGGAGAGAGCCATTCAAAGAATTTCCAAGTCACCCAGCCCTGTTTTCCTCAATGGGTTTGTCTGGATATCCTCCTTTCCCCCTTAAGAGGGTATGCTCTGAGTTTTAATGAGCTGACAGAGTAAACAAACCTTGTCAAGGTGGGGCTTTTGATATGGAGTGGGTGGATGTTTAATTGTATTATTCCTTTAAAAGTGAAATCCATAGATGACTGGCAAAGCATTGAATATTTATTTCTGTATACGAAATCATTGAAGATTGTTATGGGTGAATAAGTTGCTTTGCACTAGTTTGAATCTGTTTTAATGCCTGAAGCTAAATGTAAACATGTACTTCTATAGCTGGGGGAAAAGACTGTATTTTAGGCTATCATAAGCTGTGTTAGTGTGGCTGTTCTGATGTTGATTATGCCCTTTTCTTTGCAGAGAAGCATCTCCAAATTTTAAGCATACTCTTTGCTGCAAGTTGCTAGTTGGATGCTAATAGGTATCTTAAGAGATTGAGCATGAAGTGTTCCTCAGTAAATGTGATACAAGCCTCTTTACCTGCAAGATAATTATATGTTCAAATATATACCTTTCCTCAAGACTATGCTGAGAGTTCTTTTGTTTTTAAAATGCCAACAGGGAATTATTTCTAATTGTTTTTGATTGCACTCAGTCGGCTTGACCGGGATCCAGTCATGCTCTGCTGGATCCCGGAAAAACAAAATACATTTCTACCTGTACTGTAGTAGTGCATGTCTGCTAAAAAGCAAGTTCCCCCTTTCCTCATGAACTTGATACCTGCCCCTCCTGCTAGATTCAGCAGTTGTATAGCCACATAGTTTTCCACTGGATAAGCTTGTTGAACTGACTGATTGTTTTGTTTTAGAGTGTTTAGTTTGCTCCTGGGTGAGCCAACTGAACCAATTCCCTCTGCAGCTGCAGGGTCATTAGCCTGATTGAAGGAAGGGAGCAATATTTTGTGGTTAAGGAGTGGGGGAGCAGGCATGCCATTTCTGGAGATTGCTCACAGTTGTGTGGTATTAGATGTGAGCTGATACTTGATTTTAATGGGACAAACTGTTTGGGTTCTACCCAAGCTATGGATTGAACTTCAAGTGAATATACAGTCAGGTCCCAAAGGGGAGCTAAAACTCCAGTCATGTTTTCTTTTGTCCTTAAGTGTGCTCAGCCATCCTTTACTTTTTTGAGAGACTTCAGGAGGGTGGTTTTGGTTCTGGCTGCAGAGGATAATGATTTTCAACCCTGAAAAGCCTGCTAGTTTGTTTTTGGTTTTTTGTGTTTTTGTTTTCGTTTTTTTTTCACCTGGCTGCAATAAACCTTTTTTTTTACTAAATACTAGTTAATATTTCTTTCCAAGCCTCCTAGTTAATGCAGTGAATAATTCAGTGAGAGTGCCTGTTGCAGGGGAGGAGCAGGCTGTAGTTTTGCTGGCTGCTGCATTGTTGAAAGTTGTAGACACAATGGTGCCCTTCTACTGGGTGCTACTCAGGAAACCTTAGGAGAGAAAACACCAAGGGCGTTACGTTTTATTTTTTCCTTTGTGATTGTTCCAAACCCAGTGAAATAGGTATGAAGAGATTTGGGATACTAATGGTTCTTCATCACTTAATGTAGCAGTCACAGAATAAACAGCAAGTGTGATGTGTATTGACTTGGCAAGTATTTTATCTCCTGAGGTTCCTTTCCTCCTGTCACAAGAGGAAGTTATTATGTTCATGGGTGTACAAGCACCACCTCTGAACCACTGTGGTCTCTGTATACTCCCTGTCCTGAGATACTGATGGAGTTGGACAGGACAGGACAGCATGCTATGTGGCTAGTGACGAGAATGTTATCTCTTTTACCTTGGTGGCTGTTAGAGAGGTTTCACATAAGAAAGTCTTTTCTCTGAGAGGGAAAGAAATAAAGTTCTTCAGTCAAAGATGGCAGGAACCTGTATTTTCCCCTCCAGGTCTTAGAATATTTGGACAGGCCGAAACTTTTCTCTAAATACTTCTCAGCAGACAAATATACTTGAAAAGTGAACTTACTGTTCCTTCTTCCTCTCAGGATCCTCATGATGGCTGGTTGTCAAAGAGAATTCCTGTTTCCTATATATTCAGTCCAGGGGGTTTTTTTTCTTTTTTTTTTCTTTTCTTTTTTTTTTTTTTTTGTGGAGTGTGTTTTGTTATTGTTGTTGTTTCATGGCAACAACTGTTGTCTAATATCTCTGTTATCTAGTTCTGAGAGTCGGTAGTATTGTTTTTAGAAATCATGTTTAGAAAACAATATGCAGTTTGTCTGTGTCTCTGTTCCTTTAAGTTTCAGTACAGTTAATCATAACTGTTAGTAACTAGTGCATCTTGCAGGTCCTTGTAAACATGGGACTTACTAGTTCAGGGAGCGGAACTTGATTCCTTGTAGATAATGATTACTGAAACATAAGGTCAGGTCCTCTGAATGTTTTAGGACATTCACTTCTTTTGATTGTCCAGAGTCACTCAGGCGCATACACACAGCAGTGGAACTGGGTAAGTTTTGCTAGCTAGTTTTTTACGAGTATGAAGACTGACTTGGCTGTGTGGAAGATAAAGCCCTAGGTGGAAGTCAGTCAGACGTCTCTGATTTTGGTGTGATTGATTGTCATAGTGGGTTTTTTTTTTTCTAAATAAAGGTTGAATTTCTTCCTTCAGAAATTTCTGTGTGAATAAGGGTATGTGTTACTTCAGAAGCTTCAATATTTTTAAAGAAATTATGAGGACTAGTACACAGGCTATTTATTGAGTGTAGCTGACAGATTTTGGTTAAAACTAGAGAATCACCAATATATGCTGAAATGTGAAGCACATCTCTGAGACACTGGGATAATAGGAAAAAAAATAGATACTCAGAGGATTTTTTAAAAAAAGTTAATTGTAATACTTAACTTTCATGGTTGAAATATGCTCTACTACTGGAAAACGTGCCATGTTCAGTCCCTTGTTGGCTTGTTGAGGACTATCAAACTGAGTGTGGGGTTCCACACTTGTCTGAGGCAAATACAAGTCCGTACTGCTGCCTGTACCTTTGCTGGGCTGTATTTTTTTTGTTCTAACCTGCCAAATTTTGCTGCTTGTGTACCACACAATCAGGAGGATGAAGATATCCTTTAAAAATCCTGTTATGCTGCTCAGGTTATTTGAGCACTGTTCCCAGAACAGCCTGATCTTTCTGTGCCATTTCATCCCCAGGAGTGTTTCAGTCGTTTGTGTGCCTGCCTTTTTTCTTATTTTATCCTGAAGAGCAAATATGACTTAAGCAGTGGTGGTACAGACACATGCTAGGAGAAGAGACAGAATCTGCTTGAGGAATCGTATGTTGCCTGGCTGCCAAACTGTAGGGTGTAGTTCAGCATGTGCTTTGCAAACACACAGAAAACTCTTAATATATTAAAAGTATCTTTCTGTCCTGTCCAAAATATGCATCACCATACTTTCAATGCCTTTGGGTGATATTGGGGAAAATCACACTGACAGAAATACCAAAATTCCTATGTACCATAATAAATATGATGTTAATTCAGAAATTATTAACAAATTGAGACCCAATGGAGTTACATTTTCTCAAAAAATCGTAAGTCACAATGGGCTGATTTTAGACAACCATATATGAAACTATAAGCTTGTCTTTCAGTGAAGTTAGTACTCTCTTGTGTGTTCTGTTCAGGTTTTTTTGCGTTGCTTATTGTGCTAGGTTCAAAGAGATAAGCTGTCTAATCCTTGGAAAAAGAAACAAAAAATCCTAACCAAACAAAAAGCTAACTCAAAGGTCATTATTAGTCGATATAAATTGAACTTTTTGGATGTTGTCAGTGCGGGCAGCAAAGCTTATAAAGCAGATTTTAACACGAAGAGCTGAAGTAATACTGCTTCAGACTCAACTGAAAGTGGCTGTATGTTTTTATCATATTAGTAAAACGGCCATGAGCAGATAGTCATTGATAAATGTTGAATGCTGCCCAGAGCATCTTCACATGTACTTTATATTTTGTTGCATTCCAGGGAGCATGGTGTCAATAGCACAGGTAACATTTTGTTTTGGCTGTATCTGGCCTTTTTGTTAGACACAGTGCTCTGAAGGCCTGTGTGTTCTGGGCCTTAGGACATAATACACTTAGATTACTTTATGGGACTGTGAGATAGATTGGCTTTATTCAGTGCACTCAAATAGTTGTAGAAACACAATATTCCAATTCAGCTTATAACTGCAGTCAGTTCCTGATGAAGTATATTTCTTACGGAAGTTTACTTTCCTCTGACATTAAAGCTTATATTTAGTAGTACATAAGTAAGTTCAATGTCGGGGTTCAATTTTGACCAACAAGAACATATTTCTAAAATAAAGAAGAGATTTAGGTGATAATGTATTTAATTGTCCTCTTGATTGATGAGGCTCTGGGGCATGATGAATTGGTATTTAAACTGAAGCATCTCATTGCAGCTTTAATTGTTGGATGTGTACTACTTATGACTGCCAGTGATTCAGTTGGGTGTTGAACAGGTCCCAGTTCATGGGATTGCAGTGTGTACTTGTCTTCCTGAAGAAAAAGGAGACTGATGGGAAATCTCATTGCAGACTACAATTTCCTTGTAAGGGGAAGAGGAAGGAGGAGAAGCAGACACTGATCTCTTCTCTGTGGTGACCAGTGACAGGATCTGGGGGAACAGCCTGAAGTTGTCATGGGTGCTTTTCTTTTGTATTAGAAAAGTTCTTCACCCAGGCAGTGGTTGGGCATTAGAATATGCTCTCCAGGAAAGTGGTCACAGCACCAAGCCTGACAGAGCACAAGAAGTGTTTGGACAATAGTCTTGGACACAGGGTGTGACTTTTGGAAATGGTCCTGTGCTTGGCCAGGAGTTGGACTTGATGATCCTGATGGGTCCCTTCCAGCTGAGCTCATTGTGTGATTCTGTGATTGTGCACTGAGCTCACTGCTAGCCAGCTGTTGCCCTGTCAAGTTTTATGCTGAGGCCTGCTCATATAATGGAACTGCAGTAAAAGCACTTGGCTGCTTGTTTGCACATTTGCTTCTGCTCAGGTACACCTCTTGTAAGTTATCCTTACAAAAATTTGCAGTTTTCTAGCCTTATGGGGACAGAAACCAGCAGTTGAACGTGAGCTTTCTAACCATTTGAAAGATCTGTTTCCAGTTACCATAGCTGCTATAAACCATGCTCATTGATTAGTCCTGTGCTAAATGCTGTACAAACGGAGACTAATAATGTCTTATTTCAAAGTAATTTTAATACTAGAGAACAAATAAGAATGAAATCTGAGAGCCACAGATGGGATAACAATGATGTGTGTGTGGGATTTGGGGTTTCCTTGGAGTTTCATCTGTTGCCATACAGCAATCGTGTGTTTAAACCAGGGTGATAGGTAGTTTTATAAAATGTTTCTGCAAATATGAGGGAGAATAAAACAAAAGTACTGGCTATAGAGGCTGGATTTAAATGTAATCATCATCATTTCTCGTATAAATGAAAGATGAGAAGTAGGGTTTGGATTAGTCATGACCTCCATGTATGTGCAGGAAAAGCAGTTTTGATAGTAGGGAAAGAGGAACTATCTAGTTCATGAATACAATTTTTGTGTAGTGTTCTGAGTGGGTGTGAGAGTGGGTAAATTCCAGGCATCAAAACTAGACAGCAGGTATTGAAGAAGTTTGAGTGATGCAACTGGAGTTAAAACTTCATCAGAGCAGACAATAGAAAAGTCTGTTTGTTAAATAAAAATTGACACAGATCTCAATCAGCTGATTAAAAGGCTTTCTATCCACTGCATTTCCCACTTTAGCATTAAAAACTGCAGTAAATCAAAAACCAGTGTATTAAAGCTGCTTTTGCATGGGTCTCTGTATAGAAACTGTAGGAAAACCAAGAGTTCAAAGTACTACACTTACGTTATTTGGTTATGGAATCAGTATCCACCTAAACTCATGCTCTTTTTTTTTTTCTTTCAGATTTTGTATTTTGTACATACATTGTTTTGTATATACTGTATATGATGACTTCGGTGGGCAGTGAACGTACCCGGGGCACTCGGGACAAAATGCAAATTTCAGCCACACAGCCAACACAACCACAGAAACAAGTAGTACAGGTATGTGCTACTGTATCAACTTCTTTGACCTGAAAGTGAGAATGTTATGATAGGAGTTTCTTTCTTGAGTCAGTAAAAGCTGGTTTATTTTGGAAGATTATGCTTGAATACTTGCTTTAATTACTTAGTAATGCATGGCAGTGTTAAGTTATTCCTGTGTTGTCTCTAAACAAGTTTTCTATGCTTCATCAATGTCTCCTATCAATGAGGAATTCTGTGCCTGTGTCAGGATTTCTGTCCTCAACAGTCCTCAGATCTTGGCTCTTCCATCTGACAGCCTCCCAATGGTAGTAGATGTCTGGCCAAGAGAGAAATTTGAATGGGCAGGAGAAGCTTCATTAGATGCGTGTTATGTTCTACTGCATGACTCAGTGTCTCTGCAAGTCCTAAACTTCTTATGCAGTGAACCCGGAAGTGAAATAGTCATTCACTAACAGACTAAAATTTTCACTATCTGTTAGACGGAAATTGAGCTTTTTGCCCTACTGCCACTGACTTGATTCTTGGCAGCAATAGTTGTGTGCGTGTCTGGGTTACAAAGAGTGCAGAATGTTTCTGCTTCTGGCAACTCAGTATTCTCTTGACAGATACATCTCAAAATTTGCCTCAATTCAAAGACTCTCAGTTCTTTGCTGGCCCTGTGTGTATCAATCTAGAGGTCCTCTACAGGGAAATACTGCCTTCTGTTGTTTTTTGGACTGGTCTTCAATAGGGATACCTTCTTGGTCTGTTTTGCACAGTATTAATCATGTGACCTCAAACTCTTGTAATCTTCTTGAGTTGCAGCACTTGTCATAGTGGTGATTCATGCTAAGGTGTGGATTTAGAAAGTGACTTTCAACAGATGAGTTGAATTTGGTTGTTTTTTTTTAAATGAGGTTGCAGGAGTATAGTGAGCAACTGGCAGAAGATGTTGCAAGACAGCACTGGAGTTCTTTTCCTGGTTGGGTTCCCTGGTGCGAGGCAGGCAGGCATAGACAAATAGGAGCAAATGCAGTGAAAAGCTGCAAAGACGGTTGTTAAATTGAAACACAGGATGAATGAGGGGTGGTTCAGGGGTCTGGGTTTGTTCAGCCCTAATAAGACAAGGCAATGTGTGATCTGTTCAGGTACCTTATGAAAGGGTATAGGAAAGATAGAAACCAACTCTCAGAGAGAAGGTGGCACAAGCTGGAACACTGGTAATTCCTGCTATTAAAAGGAAAAAAAAAAATACTGTGAGTACGATTATAGTATCACTGCAGGACCTTTCCAAATATGAGATTCATTGATTTAAGGCATTAAGACCTTCTGCGTTTTGGCCATTTATTCTGAGTTTTGCCTAATAGATACTGGTTCGATCACTTCAGTGGAAAAGGTGATTATTTCATACAGAGCAGTTACATTTTAATGCACCATATATTTTATTTTTGAGATATCAGATGGACCGTTTTGCTTAGTCAGTCTTCACAGATCGGCAGTGGATTTACCTGTTCATTCACCACTGATTAATTTTTTTCTGAATACAGAATAGTGTTGTTGTTCCAAATGGAGATTCTACTGTCGTATCACATTGATCATCATTTAAATTATTTAACAAATTACATCATATTTCTTTTGCATTGCATCTGGATAATACACTTAATCTTGTGTTTTGCACACTTCTGTTTTCTTGTTGTTCGAAGCTTTTACTTTAAAATTTAGTTTAAAATTTCTTCCGCTCTTATACTGAAGAGGTAATATGTCTTGTAACATTGGGTAAAGTTCAGGATGTCTTAAAATACTACTACTTTCTTTGTTACAATTAAAACTTAATTATATTCTTGGTTAGGATACTACCGCATCCATTTTAACAATGGTGCCTTAAAAGTAAAGAGCTGCCACTTGCTGGAGAAAAGGCCAGAATTTTTTTGACACTGGTCTGATATTTGTGTAGTCAGCTTCTGGTTTTTGTTGTTGGTCTTTTTCTTTCTGAATCTTCAATTCCATCTGGGTGTAATACACTAGCATAAATGAGTGGTATTGCATCTACAAGTTTCTAAGCTCTCCGCTTACACAGGAAAATTGAAGATGTTGTCACACTTTTGTAGTTCTCTTCAAATTGGTATGTTTTTGTCTTCTAACATGTGGGCTTGAAGAAACTTTACAGAAAAAAATAAATCTTAGTGGATTCGTGATTTTTTGTAAAATATGCCATCATATCTCTACAGAAGTTATATTGTCTGAATGTATTTGCTCTGGGTGTCTTCAGAGAAAATCTCTTCACTTGCTTAAAAGTTGCTGTGAAGGCTGTAATCAGGGTGAGAAGATGGATCAACAAGACTTAAATTCCTGAAGCCAGCAGACATTTTGGTTCTGCTGTCTGCTGAGCCTCAGCAATCACCAAGAGCAAGCTTCTTTGCTCAGAGCACCACACTGGCAGGCTTCTGTGGAAGGTGGAAGGGCCAGACCAGGCCCTTCCCCTGTTACCTGTTATCCCCGGAGTGACATACCAGGCTGTCAGCATGACATGCTGAAAAGGTGAAGTAACTCGGAGTATGTTACAGAACTAATTCTCTTGGAGCATTGTCTCGGAGTGCAGATGACACTTCCCTCAAAGAACTGGGACAGCTGCATTAACTTCAGCAAATAAGCAGCTGGTGTAATTGGAGTAAATTTTAAACTCTTCTCAGCATTTATGCTTGGTGACCTCCTCTAGAGCTTGCACTTGTGGTAAACTTCAAAAGCCAAACAGTCTGACCCTGATAAGGTCTGACCTTGTCAGACATGAAATTTTATGTGTGTATCCTATGAAGTGGGATGGCAAAAGGTGAGATTTAGCCAGCTGTTCAGGGTGAATCCTTTCCATGAAAAATTCTGGTAGAGGAACTCGTCCCACTCGATGAAGAACCACCTCTGCAGGCTCAGCAGCCGCATTGTGGCTCCTAGCTCTCTTCAGTATCAGTTTTCTCTATATGTGGCGGTAGCCTCCTCTCTTTGAGCAGAAGTCAAATGAGGTCCAGGATCTTGTAGTACATAGTGTTCTTTGGTGTTTTCTTGCAGTTCATAGGTTGCAGATGCCGCACTAGGAAGAGTGACATGATATGACATCTGTCTTAGAGTTGTTTTTCTCTTGGGGAAGCCATAGTTTGTGTGGATTTATTGTACTTGACCGCATCTCTTTCAGTCTCTCAGCTTTTCTGCAAGTTGTCAGTGTGCATTTTTGTCCAGAAACGTTGCAGAAGCACCAAATACTTCATCAATAGCAAGTTCCTTTACCAGTTTTCTGAGACCGGTATTTGCTTGTTAAAAAAAAAAAACAGTGCAGCTGTTCATGGGCAAAGTCTTGAGACATGACTCAAGTCTTTGTAAGTGCTCATAAAACTACAGAGGCAGGCTGTTGTTGGGGGAGCTATGGAAGGTGATGTAAGCAGGAATCATCAGAGATGTGGTTAATTTAGAGATACTATTGCCAATACTGTTGTTTGTTACAATAAAACTCTTAACTCTGGAGTAGTAAGTCCTAAATAAAATTAAAAGCATTAATGCTAAAATGTAGTCTTTTGTACTTAAGGAAAAGAGTTAGCATTAATTACTTTAGCATTAAAAGCATTAATGCTAAAATGTGGGCCTTCTATATATGGTTGTCTTGTCAGTGTGGTGATCTTTAACTGTGCTTCAAATAGATTAGAATGTATTGAAATTGCTTCTATCCCAAATAACATTTAAAACTAAATGGGAATAGACAAGATATTGATCCCTTCCCCCCAGCATCTCTGTGCTTTTATGTATGTTCTTTATGAGAACCCGTAGGAAAAAAGCAGGGTAACAAGAATATACTCTTAAAAATACAGTTACCTTTTGTATACTTTATTGGATATTATCTTTTTTCAGGCAACAGCGGAACAGATTCGCCTTGCTCAGATGATCTACGATAAGAATGATGCAGATTTTGAAGATAAAGTGAAACAAGTATGTTTCTTATGGTAAAAGTTTTTTGCCCTACACTAAAATGCTCTAGAGCTGGCTTACATGTTGGAGCTAGAGCATCTGTTTCTGGGTTAGATGAAACTTTTTTCAGAAGTATGTAAGTTTAGCTAGGAAAAAGTGCTCTTATTGCACTGTCAAGTCTGTTTACAAGAAATTCTGTGATACAGCTCTGACTGTATAGTTATATCATTATTCTCCTTTGTAGACAAACTCTTAAGCCAAAACTAATTTATGATGATGTCTCTTCCTACATGTATCTCTCTAGTATGGTCCTGATGATTAATGATTGTCAGAGTAAAGAATGCATTCAGCTTGTCCACATGTACATGCACTTGAGAAAAATGTCACCTGTGTAAACTGAGCTTGCTAATATCTTGAAAGTTTTTCAGGAAAAGTAAAAATCTAATGATAGTTTAAAGGTGAATCAAGGTGTTATTTAAAAAAATAAATAATCTGACCTCACAGATCTGTGTATGCATTAAAATGATAGAATTACCATGTATAAATGAATTCTCACACTTTTCCTCTACTGTGGTGAGTACACATTACACAGTTATAGCTGAGACCATTAATTCAAGCAGTCCTGACAGTATGGGTCTCTGAAGATGGCTGAGGAGGGTCTGCTGGACCTGGAATGCTGTAACCTTCCCAGAGAAAGAGGTCTCGCAAGAGACAACCTTCCAGGCGTCTCAGCAACTCCTCTGGCCACCAGGCAGCCTCAGCAAGGCACAGCCTGTGGCTGCAAGTGATCAGCTCTTAGCAGTGATTTCAGCTCTGCCTTGCGAGGTGATCCCAGGCTGACTCAGGAACAGAGACAGAGAGTCCTATGGCAGTTCCACAGCATAGCCTTTATTGTCCAGCACCCTGCAGAGGGGGCCAGAGATGACAGCTCCCTGTTGAACTGGGCAGAAGCTGGGGTATTTATGGGGGAAAGCTGGAGTGGTACCAAAGGGAAAAAAACCAATGGGTTATGTATATTAGAGCACTATGAGTACTTCCCATGACCAGGGAGAACAGCCTCTTCTAAGGGTTATCTCTCCCGGGGAGGGCTGAGGTGAGCTTATCAGTTCCATTCAAGGGACATCCCTTCAGGTCAGAGGCTTGTCAGGTTCCATGATCTCCACAGATCTCTGTTCTGTTGTGGCTATTGGTGATTTTGTCCTAGTGAATACATCACAACTCATGAAGAGCCTAGGAGTACACTCTGGAGGGAAGACTCAGCTTCAATGCATAAGTGCATTTCTTGGTTTCTTTTCACCTCTAAAACTTCCTCTTAAGCATTATTGAATGCTTTTTGTTGTTCTTGTTACAGACTAGTTCTGTTGCTGTGCCAAAAATGAAATCTTGTATTTTGTGAAGCCAAAGGACCCTCATCAATAGTGCTTGTAGCTGTGCTGGTGGGAAGGAGATGGATTAAGTTCTGCATAGAATATGTTTTACCTTCTGCATATGTATTTCTAGCTCTTCTTCCTTTGGATGAGGTTGCTGAATGCCCCATGACAGATTATTTCTGTCCCACACTCTTCAGGATGTACACTGAGTTCAAGGAGCGTAATTGAGAACTTGGTCTCCTTAATCAGCCTGTGACTTTGGTGCGGTCTTATGCTGAAATGGATCAAGGGAGCTAGTATTGTGAAAAATAATGCACTTCTTAGTCTGAATGGTTTTCCAGGTGGATCTGCTTTCTGCCATGTCATGCTATATGTCTTTTTTCACACTGGGATAAAGAAGGGCAAGTTTGGTGGAGAAGGAGATAGGATGATACTGAAAATATCATGGTCCTTTACATCTTTACACTCATAACTGCTGTATCTGGCAGCGTTTGCTGCAAGCATACAGCACCAAAAAAGTGTGGAAGAGTACTTCCTTGATTACCAGTTGGTTTGTGCTTCTTCCTCTCTCATCTGAATCCCAAGCAGATCTGGAAAATGCAGATTACTTTATTCAGGATATTAGTTTACTCTGACATGGTAGCTATGCATGTTGTTGCAATTTGTGGTCATATTGGCTCTTAGTTTCTTATGATAGTGATTTAGATATTTTAACATGTCTGACTTTTACTGCCAGCTTATGGAAGTGACGGGGAAAAATCAGGATGAATGCATAGTGGCACTACATGATTGTAATGGGGATGTGAACAGAGCAATCAACATACTGCTGGAGGGAAGTTCAGACACGGTAAGGTTTTACTTCCATGCTAAACTAATCTTTCTGTTTGCTGTGCTTTTCATCTTCTAAAAAGATATTGGCAAAGTCATGTTTCGGAAGTTTTCAGTGTCCATGTCCCCACTCAGTTTCTTTTGGAGGAAATGAAAACTGGGGGCAGCTGCTCTATTGCATGCATACCTTGGAGAAGGCTGAATCTGGAAAATGTTGTGGGTGTTCAGCTGGTTTGCTGCAGAGTTCCCATGGTTTCATTTATATACAGCAGTTTTAACTCTGCAGCAGAACTCAGTGCTCCCTCAGACACAGGCCTGTTTCTTGCTGCAGGTTTTTTAGTTACTGTGTAGACCCTCCACAACCCTGAGGCCTGAGATGATCACAAAGGTCAAGCTTTGTAAACCTAAGGGCAGTCAGATATTTTAAGTTATGCAAGTTCTGTAGGTGTGGGTTGCCAATTTTGAAGTTGGAGGAGGTGTCCAAATCTGCAAGTTGCATTGATATGCTACTTATGGCAGGAAAGGATGCAGCAAGTAGTTGTTCCTTTAACTTTGTTGCTCATTTGCATGACTTTATCGAAAAACAGGAAGAGGGGACTAAACAATATGTTGTATACAACAACAAAGAATATTGCTTAAAAAGTTGTACAGTGAAATTTCTTATCTCAAGAGATACTAAAAAAATATGTTTTACTGCAGTTGGAGTTTTTGCTGGAGGGATTTCTTACAGTTTGTCCTTAAATTAGATTCTGTCTCATCCAAGTTGGAAAAGTAACCTGGACTTCCTTTCTTGATGCTGAACATTCAGTATTTCCTGTTATTTGTCAGGATGTGTACTCTGGCTTACTGTTAATGAGGAAACTCACCCCTCACACACCCTAAATCTGGGACACACACTGTTGACTGAGGGGACTTTCTTTTCATTTTTTTGTCAGTTGAGGTCTTCTAAACACAGAAGTATGATATTGGCAAGGTGGGAGTAGAAAAGAGCATTTCACTTTAATTGAATCTGTCTGGGTAATGTTGTGTGTTCTCTCATACTTCTCAGTTTTAGTTGCAAAGTTTTCTGGTTGATAGAGAATATTAGATCCTTTCTTACTTTAGCAGTTTCTTGTAACTGATCATGACATGGAAAAAGCTTTCTGAACTCATTTATCAATTAAAAGTGATAACTTATATGTTCTGCTCTTTTTTGACAAGCCCTTCTTAACCCACTGCTCTCTGTAGGCAAAATGCAACTTAGAAACAAATACAGAAAACTTGACAAAGTCGAGGAAGGCGTATTAATTGATGGGTATAACGAAATGTATTCTTTTTGAAAGTTTGTAGGCCTCCATTTGGAAGGATTTGTTTTAAGGCCATTATACTTGAGAACAGTTTAACCATGGATTTGATGTGACGTAAGCTCAGATACTACAAATTCTGAATGCAGATTTCCAAATCTCTTTTTCTAATCTCATTCTCCTTTGATGCACTTGAAGTTTTTTCAGACTTCATTTGAAAGATGTGCCCATTCAACTGAAGGAATTCAAGAACAAGAAGTGATAGCTAAAATGTGTATTTATAATTTATTTACTACTCAGCCAGTTTTGTCTTAGTCTTTTTTTGTTTGTTTTTGGGGTTTAAAGCTGTGATCTACAAGCTTAGTCTCTGTAAAGACTTTCTTTTTGCAGCAGTTATAGTAGTCTGGCTTGGAGTAGTTAGAGGTTTGTGGATGAGTAGTGAAGGATATGTTTCTTTGCCTAAGACTCGTATTCATTTAACTTCTTACATCCAATTTATGCTCAGCTGTGTTTTACATACTAAACCTTTGAAGACAGAACAAAAGAGACCTTTGAGATTTTTATTCTTTCTGTGTAAGAACAGGCCAACAAGAATTATTCTGTTCAAAATTTTCAAAGGTGAGGCCCACTACTTTCATTTAGGTTGCCTCGGGCATTGTCAGATGAAATTGTAATCAGTTACCTACCTTACAAAGAGAGCTTCAACAGTTTGTGATAGAATCCCATGTTGACAAGTAGCGCCATCCTCTATCTTAAAGGACATGCCCGACTTCTCAAGGCTTTCCTCAAAATTGTATTGTGGGAAAGCATGGATCTGATGCTTTCATAGTCATCTTTTTACTGATCCTTCCTAAGTTATTTTAAATCTTATTCAGGGAGAGCTTTCTTCCTCTTCAGCTTTGCAGCCTTTTCCGGTTTTGGGTATTTGCTGAAATGGTCAAAGATGTTTTGGCACCAAGCCCATCAGTGAATAATGCATTCTGAACTCTACAGACTTGGCTCTTCAGTTGCCAGTGCAGGTATTTTTCCTTCTGTGAGGTGTGTGGAGTGCTAGGAGTATTTCAGTGCTGTTACCCTGGCTGGTAGGTGAAGCTATGTGGTAGATACTGGGGGAAGCAGCTTTCTGCCTCACAGATAAGGTGGTGGTCAAATGTGTTTCGTTTTATACCTCTGATCAGTGCTGGCTGGGCTTCACCAAAACTGGTTTAGTCTTCTGTACTGGCGGTGGAACGGAAAAGTGATTTCAGCCTTCTTTCTCTCCAATGCCAATCCAAAAAATGAGAAAGTAACTGTTCTCTTTGTTCTTATTCTCTGTAACGCTGAGTTTGTAAACTGCTTTGATATCTGCTTTCTTCATAGCATTGGCTTCCTAGGCAGCTTGAACTAGCTGGTCGTGGCCTGGCTCCTCAGGGCTGCTGAGTTGCTGTTGGTAGAATTGAGAGATAAGACAATACTTAAAATTACTGATAGACAACCTTTTTTGTTTGATGCAGGTGCCTGTCAGATGTCATACTTCAGTGCTTCACAACAATTTGTATGTGCAAATATTCTGATATTAATATCTTATCTGAGCTGTAAGCTCCTAGAAATGGGGACATACATGTAAACCTCTCTGCCATCTTAATGGTTTGCAAATAATACCTTTTCTTCTTACTTGCTTTGCAGCTATGGCTCAATAGACTAACCATGCAATTGCATAATGTGAGTTGCTGAGCTATTCTTGGCAAGTGTTTCAGTAATTTTATTTTCAACTCCTACAGATACTCCTGTGGAGCTGATAACATCCTTGAATTTATTTTAAAAATTGAGTTTAATATTAGAACAGAAGCCTGATGTTTGGACCCTGATCCCATGTCTTGTTTAGACATAGCTTTTCCTGTGTTTTGCTATTTTTGATGGTCTATAGCTGTTAATGGTGGAGGGTCTGGCTTATCATCAGTTTTCCCAAGCTGTTGTTTTGCCATTCTGTCTTCTGGGGCTTAAGTTCTAGTATGCCTGGATGAAAGTTTTCTTTTTGGATTTTTTTTGTGGTTCGGTTTTTTTGTTTATTTGTTTTTGGGTTTTTTGTTGTTGTTTTGGTTTTTTATTTGTTTCTTTTTTGGTTTTTTTTTTCCCTTTAGGCCAGATACTTATTCTCATTAATCTTTTGATCATTGATACTTCCAAGTTGTTGGTTTTTTTTGTTTGGGTTTTTGTTTGTTTGTTTGTTTTTTGGGGTTTTTTCGTTTTGTTTTTTTTTTCCCTCTGGGAGAAAAAGCTTTGTACATTTTCTCTTGCTAGATTTGTGGATATATTTGAGAGCAGAACTGTTGCTTCCTTTGCAGATGTTCTGTGTTATGATAGTATCCAGTCGTCCTTGAGCTAGTGAGAGTCCATTATAGCCAGAAATATTTGGGATTCTCATATTCCCTAAGACAAACTTAAAAATTTTTCTTTCTCATCTCTTTGCAATAATATGGCCTGTGTCTCCATTTATATCAGTGTAGTTTGCATATATGACATTATGCAAATACCTGGATTTTTTTCCATGAACTGAAGGGGTGGGGGTGGAAAGTGTGCATTGGAAGGTATCTCCTCCTTTTTGACTTTTGTATCTAATTCTGTTCTACCCAAATAGACTTCCTGGGAGACTGTAGGGGGAAAGAAAAAAAGCCTTGGAAAGGAAGGTTCAGAAAACAAAGAGAACAGAGACAAACGAGGGGACAGAGAAGTGAGTCGTGGACGGGGAAGTTCCAACAGACGCGGAAGAGGAGGCAGCCGTGGACGAGAGTGTATGTAAAGGGATTAATTTTTAAAGATTGAGACACTTTTCTTGCAGCTGGAACTGACTGAGCTAAGAGCAAGTGCTTAATGGAGCAAAGTCTAACTATAGCTCACTGTTGAAGGGGTCATAACTTGTTTGTGCCACAGGTATGCTTGATCTGTCTATGTGACTTGGTTTTGGGGTGGTCTGTACTTGTTCAGAGACACACAGTTTAATATAAGTCTTTGTTCTTGTTTGATGAATTGATCTGGTACACATTGCTGTTCTTCATGTAAGTTTTAGAATTGAGGCTTTGTAAGACTTCTTGAGAGCAAGTATGTCGCTACACAGCTGATACACTTTTTTGTTTCTTTTAATGAAAAAATTGTCCAGCTTTGATTCCATCACCTTTTATGAGTGGGAGAACTTGAAGATGTTCTCATCTTCTCATAAGGGGAATGAAAACACTGGGATGATTATTAATCTCTAAATATATTTTTCATATAAGCCAGCCAAAGGTGAGTTTCTGCAACAAAGAAAATTCATTGTTAGTTGAAACATTTAACACTTTGCTACAGTTGCAATAATACATTGTACAAAACTGGTGTTTCCAAGTTAGATAGAGTCACAATAGATCATGGTCTATGTTGCTTTTTTAAGCTAAGTTTTTTCAGCATTTTCAAAGCTATGCTCATTGTCTGTAATGGCTGTTTGCCACACTGATAGATGAAAAAAGAAATCAGAATGGATACAATATGTTTAGCTTTCCACTTATGAGCAGGAAAAATATTTACAATATTAGCCAACTCATCTTTTTCGTAATTGAAAGTTATTCAACTATTATGCCAATATAGATGTAAATTTTTATAGGATAGAGTAAAGTCAAGATGAAAAAATGTTGATGAACTTGGAGGTAGACTTAAAAAAGTATAAATTAGATGCATCAAAATGAAAACAAAGGGCAAGTTTTTTACCGAAAACAAATGCTCTGTGTCTCCTTTTGTAAACTGTAATTAAAGACATTTCAGATGGTTACCAAATCTTAGTATTTTCTTCCCAGCTTTGTCCAAATGTTTTTGGTTTTATTGTTGCCATTAGCAGAAATGCAGTACTAAGTCTCAGCAATGAGTGTTTCAGGAGGCCAGTTTTGTTGTTTGTTTTTTTTTCTTATTCAAATAGCCAGCCATATTTCAAAGCATCTTGTCAGAGTTTCCCACAAAGCAATTAGGTTGCAGAGCTTTTCTAATGTTTTACCTTCGCCCAGTCATTAGCCCTCTGCATTAAATACAGAGGAGAAATCTGTTTCCATGCTTGTACAAGGATGCAGTATGCACAGACAGGAGAGGAGTTGGTGTTATCCTTTATTTTTTCGCTCTTGCCCACCAGTGCATTATCTAGGAAACACAGAATGAGGCAGCTGTATTTCTTATCTCATTAAGTAGCATGGGCTGCAAAACATGGCACTTGCAGAGGTTTGTCTCTTAAGGGACTTCTTATATTTTGCTTCCTAATTTTCCAGGACAAAGGAAACATAACTTGCTTCTAGCAAGGCTTCAGAGAAGAGGGTTGATTGAGATCTGTTGACCAGCCTACTCGAAAATTTTGCCTTTTGTTTTGAGGGATTCAGGTTAAGCAAAAGGCTGTATTGTCTCATATACGAGTATCTAAAGCTTCTCTTAAGCTGTCCTCTCTCCACAGTTAGAGCTGAAGAGAATGGAGTGGACAACAATCAAGGAGACCGGCCTTCAGACCGTGGGAAACGTGGTCGTGGGAGAGGTGAGATTGTGTCATTGGTATGGGACTGGCACAGCTTTCATGGCCTGAAATGGAACTCTCCCATTTGTTTCTTTAAATGCTTCTTCTTAAGCATTTTTTGTTTATCCTTTGATTCCATACACACTTCAGCCACCTTATATTTGGGTACATACCACTCCTTTGTCCTTTATCATTTCTTGGTCTTGGAGCAACTTAAAAATTTGACAGAGATCACTTCTGTGGTAATTTCCTGTGTGGCAGGCTGCTGTGCAGTTTTCCCAGACTGACTCATGCCAGCCTCCTGTGAGTGGGAATGTGCTGGGTTCCTCAGGATGTACCTTGGCAGCAGGAGAACACAAGACTCCATCTGTATGGCTCTTGGAGAAGGATTTGATGTGTACTTGTACCGTTTCTTTGGGTTGGCTCTGGTTGTCAGGCTTGCCTTCTGCTTTTGGTAGCCAATCAGAGAAAGAACAAGCCACCTTAGAGATACTTTGCTATGAAAAGGAATTTGGCATGGAAGAGTTGATGAGAACTGTGGAGAAAGAATACTGAGGAGTCTTAGGTATGGCTCCAGTCCTGCCCTGTAGAAGAGGTGGGATAATGGATTGGATGTGGAATCAAGTGATGTGTATTTGGTTTGGATTTTCACTGGTTGGGGTGGAAAGAGGCTTGTTTTTTGTTACAGTCAGAGGAATTATAATGAGCACAACCCATGTATGGTGCAGATTATGGGTGGACGAGGGTATAAATAAGTTCCATTGACAAAATGTATAGCAGAACTAATGTACTTAGTAATGTCTGACTCCAGAAAAATTCTGCCTTCGAAGGACTCCTTTCTCTTGGGAATGTCGGGTGAGTAGGCATTTGGAGACAGGCACATCCAACTTACATTGTCTCCAGATCTGCATCTTGAAGGTGTGCAAAGATGCAAAGAAGTAACTTCCAAAGGTTTGCTTGCAGGAGTGCCTGTGAATCAGCAAAAAACCAATGGTGTGTGCAGAGAAGTTGCTGTGCAGGGCAAGACGTGGTATAGTTCACAGCTACAGTTTTTGGTATGTTAACAGCTTACACTTCCAGTAGATAGAATGTAAATCTTGCAGTTATTTATTTTATAAAATAATCCTTTATATTGAAATGATAAGTATAAAAGTAGGACTTTTAAAAAATGGTTCAATGAAACTTAGGGATTAATTTCAAATGCAGTGTTTTTTTGCTTTAACCTTACAAAACATACACTGCTTTTATTGTCAGAACTGTAGCTTTCTAGATGAATATCGTATATCTTAAACTTCTTCATCAGATCAAGTTGACCTGTCTAACTGAAGAAATAGAAAACTTCTAATAGTTTCTGTTCACTGGCTTTGTGTATATAGTATTATATATCTCTACTAAATATTTTAGACTGTACTGTAAACAAAGTATACTAATGAAATATCTGTGATGAACCTGTTGGCCAACTACAGGATGATTATATTACAAGAGTGTGTGTGTATCCATGGCAGGAAATACCTGATTAATTTTACAATGCAAACTCTTGAAATCTGCAGGGAGTTTTAGAAATCTTTGTAATTCAGTTCTTATCATTTTAAGGATATGTGACCTTCTGTCTTTGGATATTAGTATTAATAATAATAAAAGTCTTCCTGCCATTTCATTGTATAGTCTTTCTTTTACACGGAACAGTCAAATGAGAGGTAACATAATTCAGCTGAAAGTAAACAGATTGCTGGTAATCACCACAGAACCCATTTTTAGAAATATTTCATGCAGTGTGTGTGTGTGTAGAAATCTGGGCACTGGATGTGAAATAAGGGGTCAGCTAATTATCTGAGCAACTCACTGTCTCTCTATTTTAAGCTATCATCTCAGGCAGGAGACTGTCTCTCTATTTTAAGCTATCTTCTCAGGCTACCTTCTAGGAGATTTGCTGGGCCATCATATGTGTTACTGCTTCACTATACAAAAACGTAATTTTAAGAAATAAGCAACTGAAAATCCCTAAACTGGAATTGACACAGGGGTGGTAATGTGCTGTTTACTGATTGGGAAAACCCTGATACTGTGTATTTGATATTCAGTGTGTAAGGCACTAGCTTTATCTGGCAGTAGATCTTCCATAAATGACAGTGTCACCTTCCTTGTAACTTTAAAGGGTAGTAGGTAAATAGAGTGCCAACGCCGCTGTGTGCAGGTATGCAGGGCATTAGGGATTTGAAGCATATACAAATTATTGAGTCAGGAACAGAATGCAAGAATGTATCACAGCATGTGTAACAGGACAGGTCTCAGCTGTAATTGCTGTTAGCCAAATCTTTGCTTGTTAAAGGAAGGGCGTAAACTTTGTATTGAAGTTAGGGAACATCTTGTTTTAACATGCCTTCTCATCTGTGCTTCTTTTCAGAACCAAATCTCTTGCATGAGCTTCATTAAAGTGTAAGAAATAGTGTAATGGTGATGAGCAGTAATTGCATCAAAGTGATTGTATTTGTCAGTACAGCAAGGATTTGCAACTGTCTAGTTGAATCCAAGTCTCCTGAAGAAATTATGGAGGCAGATGGTTATATCTTTAGGATTGTCAGCTACTGAAATATTTTCTCATTTGTGTTATAATCTGCTGCAGTGTTTTGTACAAACTGGCAAACTTCAAGCACAGGTTGTTTTTATGCTGCTGTTTTTCAGTGTTCTTGCATCTTCAATTTTAGTTGCAGGACTGATTCTCCCAGTTACTCTACTTCATATTTAAAAGGATGCAGAGAATAAAAAGGATGTAGAGCTAGAAAAGGCTTTTGAAGGAATTGGGAAGTCTGCAGTTATGGGGTGTGAGTAACAAGTCTAGGATTTTTCTGCCTGCGAGAGGGGACTGAGTGGGTGTATGGTAGAGATTTGTTAAACTGCTGTGAGGGTGTCAATTGATCGTGCCAAGCAAGTATGGAAAAGAGAGGATATTAAATGAGATCGGTAGGTTACAGCTTAAAGATGAACTTAAAGAGTTGGTTCTTCATACATGTAGTGAACCTGAAGAACTTTTCAGTAAGATGATGTGGTGCAGAAAATGTACACATAAAATTTCATCCTAAAAAAAGAACCAGGCAAGAAAAAGAGAAACCACCAAAGATTTTGTTGTATGTTAATTGTCTTTGACTAAGGAAGTCAAAGCCACAAATAGTTGAAGCCCAGGAAGGCATTAAAAAAAGCTGCACTGTGGTGTCAGTTCATGTGCTCTTCCATAGATATCTAATTGATCATGGCTTATAAAGGAATAACAGATAGGTGGGCTTTTGGATTTGATTCAGCATAGAAGTTGTTATAGACTCATGATAGTAATTCTCCTGGTTTGCAAAGGTAAGATAGATTTATTGCTTGCACTTCCATTTATCTCTTTACTTCGTTATTCCAGAACAACATGAGCATGCCATAAATGTGGGTTCTGCCAGGGACTTTTTTTCCTACAAAACAAATATAAAAATGAACGGAAAAAAATGCTGTGTTTTAATTCCAGCTCTTGTTTCGTCTTCCAGCTGTATTGGAAAATAAAACAGCTTATCCTTTTCATAGATTATAGTCCTGTTTGTATTCTTGATCTCTTTTCGTTGTTTTTAACATATGAAATATCTATTCTTGAACAAATTGAGTTTCTGAATTCAGAATTGCATGTGTAAACATTCCCTTGGTTTAAAAGCTTAGACCAGTTGGCACAGAATTTATCTTGGATTTTGTTTGCCAAAACTAAGCAAGATGCTGACTTTTTCTAAAACATGGATGGGAGCAGACCTTCTGGAAGTCAAAATTTGAAACTTGTTTCATTTTGCTGTGGCTCATTCCACATTAGTTAAGAAACTCTGTCATGTACATTTTTTATTATTTTGATATTATCATAGTTTAGTTGTAAGAAGTCACCTATTTTCTTTTAAATATAATTGAAAGTTTTCAGCACGACTTGTAAAAATGCCAGCTAGAGTAAATGCAGTATATAAAATGAATGAATTGCTTCTAGCTTTATGGTGACTAATAAAGACAAAAGTAATTTGAATTATCACGCGGCTTTGGTGTTTGTTTTAGTAATATGGAGCACCTGGAATACAAAGTTTCTGTACTTAGCATCCTTACCTCTTAAGGCTTCATAAACCTCTGTCAGCATGGCTCTGCTGGGAGGATGGCTGGCTCTGCATTGCCAGAGCAGAGACCAGGGCAGTTTGGTTATTGTGCAATCAGAGATAAGCACAAATTTAGTGCTGCCTGCCCTTCGAGACCACATTTCCTTTTTCTTGCAGCTGTTCTTCAGGCCATTTCTTAACCTTCCTCTAATTTAAGTGACTTCCTCTAATTTAAACCCTGAGTGAAAATCTGAGTTTTGAAATAAAGCACCTGTGTTGCAGTGCAAAGATTTAGGCCTACAAGCTCAGCAGACTTGATTTTCTGCAGAACAGGTTATTAATTTAATGGGCTAGTCCCATCTGAGTTGTACTTCTACATACCTTTCTTGTGCTGCAATGAAATGTGCATTTGCTTGGGGGAGGAAATGTTGTGAATGTGGAGAGCAGTTCTTGCATGCATGGATGGTACCAGAGTGAAGAAGTGATTACAGAATCACAGAATATGTTGGTTGGAAGAGACTTTTGAGATCATCAACTTCAACCCAGCCCTACCACCTCAGCTAGATCATGGCATCAAGTGCCACATCCAGTCTTTCTTTAAACATGTCCAGGTATGGTGACTCCACCACCTCCCCAGGCAGACTGTTCCAGTACTTAATCACTCTTTCCATGAAAAACTTCTTCCTAATGTCCAACCTATATTTCCCTTGATGCAGCCTGAGACTGTGTCCTCCTGTTCTGTCAGTTGCTGCCTGGAGAAAGAGACCAAACCCCACCTGGCCACAACCCCCCTTCAGGAAGTTGGAGAGAGTGATTATGTGATGATTGTTTTGAACTTCTAATGCGTTTTAGTAAAAACAGAAAAACTTGCCTCCTGCCTGGGCTGGATATAAGTATTGACCTTCTAGAATTCATTCAGAAGAAAAATACAAGAAGTAAGGTAGCAGGTGACAGTAGTAGGAGACTCCTCTGAGAGGCACAGAAGCACCCCTTTAGTGGTGTGTTGTGCTTTCTAGAGAGGTGCTCTGCTTACCAAGGGTCTTACCGGGAGTGTTACCAAGACTACCAGGCTTCTTGCAGTCCACTGACTGTTAGTTCCTGCTGTTGTTTCATGTGGACACCAGTGGTAGAGCCGGGAGCAGTCTGAACAGTATCAAGGGGCATTAGAGAGTCCTGGGTGGCCATAACGCACTCTGAAGCAAGTAGTTTTTGCAGGTAGTTTTTTCATCCATCCTCCCAGTCAAAAACAAAGGGGGTTAAAAGGGTCAGTTGTATTTGGAGAATCAGCAGGTGTTTATAGGCCTTGTGCCACAGCAAGGGATTTGACTTCTTAGACCAGGGGACTCACTTTGAGAAACCTAGTCTTCTGGGGACTCATGGGTTCCATTTGTCAGGGAAGGGGATGAGCATCTTTGGTCATCATGGCTTCATGAAAGGCATGTCGTGCCTGACCAATCCAGTGTCCTTCTGTGATGGAGTGATCACAACAGTCAACAAGGAAAGGCTGGCATCATCTATCTAGACTTCTGTAAGACCTTTGACATGGTCACACATGACATCCTTATCTCTGCATTGGAGAGAAAAAGATTTGAAAGGTGAACTATTTGGTGGATAAAGAATTGGCTGGATGGATGCATCAAGTTAATTGGTCAATGGTTCTATGTCCAGATGGAGACTGGTGACAGGTGGTGTCCCTCATGGCTCTTGGAACTGATACTCTTAAATATCTATCACTGACATAGTGAGATCGAGTGCACCCTCAGCAAATTTATAGATGATACTAAGCTGAGAAGTGCAGCTGACACATCTGAAGGATGGGATGTCATCCAAAGGACAAGCTTGAGGAATGGGCCCATGGGGATCTTATGAGGCTTAGCAAGACCAAGTTCAAGTTCCTTCTTCCAAGCTTGGGAACAATGCATTGCAACCAAAAGAAAGACAAAACTACCCAAACTGTGTGGATGGAAAGGAGCTCCTGGACAAATTCAAACACAAAAAAAGGAGTCCCAGAGAAGGAGGAAGCAAATACATGCAGCTTGGGAGGAAGAGGGAGGTGAGATTGAGCAACCAGGGTTCTGGTTGGGGGTGCTGAGGTTGTATTGTTGGTGATAAAAGACAAGGGAAAGCGTGGGCCCTCTCTGTAAGAAAACAGGAGATCTGCCTAACGAGGACATGGAGAAGCCAGAGGTACTTAATTACTTTGTTTGCCTTGGTCTTTTCTCACAAGATTTTCAGCCATATGAATTACAGAAGCGAAAGGCAGGGGCTGGGAGGATGAGTAACCATTGACTGTAGGAGAGGTTCAGGTCTGAGATTGAGAAATCTGAAGGTGCACATGTCCATGGGGCCTGACAAGATACATCTGTGGTCCCCAGGGAACTGGAAGAGGAAGTGGCTAAGCCACCATCCATATTTGAGTACCCACTGATGAAAAAGGGGAACCATAACCTGCATTTTAAAAAGGGAAGGAAGGCAGACCTGGGGAACTAAAGGCCAGAGAGTCTCACATCTGTGCCTGGCAAGATCCTGGATCAGATCCTCCTAGAAGCTAAGTTAAGGGATTTGGAAACTAACCATCACAAGGAAAGAGGCAGGCAATGTGTCACTGTTGACTGCAGGGTTTTTCTGATGGCTTGGTGTCAAGGTTTTCTGGCATCTATCAAGGTGGGAGCTGGTTTGGAGAGCTGATTCAAAAGTGAACAGATACTGTTTCCTGGTAGTTGTTTGATGCTCACTCACTGGAAAGTGCAAAATTGTCAGTGCACAGAAGATCGGAGCTTGTGATCACTGGTGAGGAAGACCACAATTGTAGTTGTTCTAATATAAATGAGTTTAAATTACTGTGGGATTGCATGCTTAGTATTTGGGTTCCTGCTGTGAATTCTGAAAGCTTCATTTGCTTGCTAAGTTTTTAGTTACTGTAAAAAGGCATTAAAAGTTTGTAGGTACCCTGTGGGCATTCACAGTTGTTTCATGACTAACTTCTCTCTTTTAAAAGACTATATCTTCTATTTTAAGGCAATTTTAAAATTTTGACAGCTGAGAGAAGTAGCTTTCTTTGCATGAGAGTATAAGGATATACTAGTGGTCTGGTTGTGTCAAAGAGAATATTAACCCTTTCTGCTGGCATCTTGCACTAGTGACCATTATGTATGAGATCCTGTGTCTGAGTGAGATGGTATTACAGTGGTGAGCATTCACTGTACAGTATTTTCAGGTAATTTTTCTAACTTTGAATTTAGTATTTTGGTTTGCTACTCTCTTTTGTGCCTTCATTAGAAAGGTTTTTTTGCGTTTGTTGATAAAACTTGATTCCAGTTTTGACAGAAAGCATAGATGCAGCATTATGAAGTTAAAGGAATTCACTTGAAATGCAAGTTCAGGATTATCTTTCATAGTGATCTGGTGTAAAAAATGCGTTGCTGGGTAGTAGTCTAAGACTGTGCATGGAACTTCAGGAACAGTGTTTTTTCTTTTTGGCAATTTCTAAAATGCTTGGTTATTGACGTTTTTAGTCAGTAGTTTATTGTGCCCATTATGGGAACCTATCTTATATATGCCTGGCTTGCTAAAACATCACCATCTCTTTAGGGTCCTAAGTTCCTTCAGGCTTTTGCATTTGAGATACTGCATTGGCTTACCTTCTCTTCTGAAAACTTTTACTTCTTTCATGTCAGCTATTTCAGTTATCTCTCTGTACCTAATATCTGTCTCACTCAAAACTGTTTCTGGTTGACTGTTTCTGTGTTTCGCAGCTCCCACCTGGACTTGTACCTCAGCCTGTCAGAAAACTGTTGATCTTTCTTCTGTGCAATTTCTGTAAATGGTGTTTAATGCTCTATTGACAGTGATTGAAAGTAATTTTATGACATGATGGCCCCTACCATGTCCTCAGGTAAACTTGTGTAGCTGGTTCTACTCTTAAAAAAACTTACGGGACAGAAAGGTGTTCCAGAGTGCTCTGACTTTGGCAGAGGATAGCAGTAGAGTAGGCAGACTGAACCAGGAGGTTCAGTGGCCAAGTTGGAAGCAGTTGGGTACAGTGGGGTTTGGGATACTGTTGTTTATGGCAAAGAGAAAATGGGCTCAGTGAAGATGGGTGGTGAATGCCAGGTTGTAGCAGTTGTTGCTTCTTTCCTAACCTCTGTCTGCCTTCTTTCCAACTAGTTGTGAGAGGAGAGCAAAGAGAGGAAAATAATGTAGAGACTTAAGATCAGTGTCAGACTTAAGCTGCTCTGTGTTCTTGTCCCAACAAAATGCTGTGTGTTGCTGGATGAGAATCTTTCATTTAGTTTGATGGTCTTAAAAAGTAGGTCCAGAAATGTCTTTTAACATTTAACAGTGAACTGAGTTAAGAGGAAGAATGAGTGGTGAGAGGAGAAAACAGAAAGTCATTAAAGTGGAACCTTCATAAACTGGTGTTACCATGTCCTGGAGGTACTTCTCTTGCTCAGTTTGGGTGGTTTCCTGAAAGTAAGGGGTAATTCTGATCCAACTTTGAACAGCCTGTCATAGGTAATTCTGATCTATAGACATCAGTGTTTTGATGATTTAAGATTATAATTTTTGTGTTCTCTGGTAAACTTGCAGTTGCTTGGTGACTTAAAATTACCACATGATTTTGTCATTGAAATAAACATTGTTTTGTTCTCTGAGTGCAGCTCTTGACCTACTTCTGTTCTTGTAATACAAAATAATGTTTTTACCCTTCATCAAAAAAACCTGAACAACCTGGGTAAGCCTTACATAAAACCCCTAAAAAGAGGGGGAAGGAAATCTATGCAGAAATACATTATATAAAAGAAGTCGTTGGTAACACTTTTTGTGGACACTTGATTTGTGTATTCTTGAATAAAACAAAAAAATTTCATGCATTGTTGACAACATACAATGTGCAAAAATTAAGCTGTTCATTGTATCAAGAAGCTCATAATCTGAGGGTGGTAATCAAAATTTGGAGAAAACAAATACTTACTTTTGTTAAAACAAATGAATATTTTAGTGGATGATAACAAGGAAGTTGAGTTACTTGATTTGGGTATTTTCCTGTTCAGTGGTGAAGGGTGAGGCAGAAGGAATGTGTCATCGGAGATTGGCAAAAGCACAGGAGGTTGGACAGGTGGTCTGAGTCAGAGAGGGAAACAAGTGGAGTATTTAAACTTTTTCCTCACAGATAAGAAGTGACAGAGAATTGCTTGAGAGATCAGGATACTCAGGGAGGCTGGGATTCTAAAGCATCTTAAGATAGAATGAGATGGTAGAGACAAAATTTTGAACGATGTCTAATAAATAGGCAATAACAGTGTTTGGGATGAGTCTTTAAGTAATTTCTTTTAATGGCATTTGGAGCTACTTCGTGAGACACAGAAAAGATGGCAAATAATTGCAGATCCTCCTGAAACCTGTGGTCTTAGATGAACCAAGGCTTATTTGAGTGTGTTAGGGAAGCAAATTCTGTGGGAATTTGGGAAGTAAATGATATTTAACTTCAACTATGATAGTTTTGTTGAGCTGTGGCATTCTTTAATGTGACAGACTAGTGACTGGTGGCTCCTCTGCTGTTGCTGTTAAATGGTGTTTTCTCTCCTAGGGTTTGGACGTGGCAGAGGGAGAGGAGCGGGGAGGTTTTCAGCCCAAGGCATGGGGTAAGAAACATGCAGAGAACAGATTTTGGCAAGGATCAAACTGAGTGGCAATATTAATTTACAATGTTGCCACTGTATGTATGGATATTGCTGAATGTTTGATAAACCAATATGGATGCAAAAATTGAAAAAAATCTCTTAGATGATGAATGGAATATTTTTGTATTAAACTAGTGTTTCTAACTAGGCACACTTGTAGAATCCTAATATATGTCTACTCAGTGTTAATATCTCATACATGGAGAGTCACTCCTGCTATCAGCCACATAGTGCCTTGGAGTCTGAAAGTTGTGTGCTACATATAGTCTTAGGTCAATTTAAAACTAGATTTATTTCAGGGTAATGAAGGACGTGCAATGGACATACATAAAACTTGTAAGTGGCTATTCTAAACTTTTTTCTGTTTTTGAGGTTTCATGCTTTGGCTGTTTGGACTCATATGGACCTTAAAACAGATTCAGGAAGTTACTCAGCAGCTTAAAAGTTTGCTCTCAATTTTGTTGGAATAACGTGGTTTATAGAAATGTAGCCTCCGCTACTTTCACTCAGTGTTTGCCTTTAATGACACTTCATGCAACATCAGTGATGTCATGATGAACTGTAGTCTTATTCTATTTCTCTAATAATTCTTCTTGTTCATACTACTAGCAGATGATGAACTGAAAATAGGTTTTTCTTCAATAATGCTTTTTCACCTTTTAGCTGCATCTGTTTATTTTGGCATTGGTGTCAGCAGAGCACTTTGAAATAGTCTTATTGGTGCTCTGAAAGGACATGATACTGGTCACTTGTCAATCAACCACCTGCTGAAAAACTTATCAGTTGAGAGAGTCATATCACTATGTGTATAGACTAATGCTTTATAATACTGGAAGGAATAGGATGCTCTTAACTGGTTTTTCAGGAATTGATTTGGTTCAGTTTCTCTACAGGAATTTTGTTTACCAGTCTCTTCACTTTCTTCTCTTCTTCTGTTTTCTCCCTTTTTCTCTGTCTGCTCATAGAAGATTTTTTTTTTAAAACTAAAAGCTGCCAAGATAACTTATGTGGAAATCAAGATGTTAACTCTAATACAACTTCAGCTAAAAAATATGACACTTGTGCTCATTGAATGACCCATGTGTTCTCTTCCATTTCTTAACTTTCAAAACTCTAGGACATTTAATCCTGCAGACTATACGGAGTCTTCTGCCACTGATGGCTTTGGGACAAAGTCAGAGATCTGGGAGACTGGTCAGAATGATGCAGATGATGGAACTGGTAAGGTGCTTCAAGAAGTGGAAGGATTGGAATGAAGACCTGTAGCAAATTGCAGCTAAAATAACCGTTCTGTTAGTGTTCAATTAACTTCTGAAAATTTGTATACATCTCCTGTGACACAGATATTAGGTTATTTTTTAGTTTAGCTGCTGCTGACATGCAGAGCCTGAGTGTCTCTCTGGTGAGAATGAAGGGAGGCATTTTACAATTTTTTCGTTATAGTACTAACAAACCCTTGAGAGACAAAGGAATTTGAAGAATCACTGGAAGAACCTTGTATGTAAAGAAGTGTTTAGATGTCTTAATACTGCTTAAGATCTCACCTAATGTATACTAAGGAGCGAAAGTCCTCATAGAATTGATTGGTCCACAGGCCTTAGGCAATAGGGTATGAATATCTAAGAAGAAAAAGAAAAGAAAAGTTTACAAGTATGAATTCACTCAGTGACACTGGGATGGCTTTGGAAGCCCTAGCTGCACAATGCAGAAATGTAAGGATGTGAGTCTCTGGATGGAGGAGAGTTCCAAGATCTGCAACTTTTGAAGAGAAAAATTAAGTAAAGCACATATAGGCACTTGAATTGAAACCAAAAAACTGTTGACCTGTCTGAAGATTGAGGCAGATGTGTGTTTCTGTATGAAGTTTCAAGTGAGAAGTACACACTTCCAGCTAAAGGCAAGATACTAGCATAATTTGGAAAGGGTCCATTTGGCTGTGATCTTACGATGATTCAGAAATGAGGAGGGTGGCCTGCTTATCTGAGATGGGAAAAGTATAATACCTTGCTGCTTCCTGTGTTCTGTGAAAGCAGATGAAGGCAAAGGAAACCTTTGCCTTAGAATGGAGAAAGTAATGTATGTTTTTGTCCTCACTTGGGAGCCTTTGAGCAAATTTCTTTTAACTGCAGTGATGGGTAGCTCTGCTGATCTCTTCATTTGTGAAGTCTACTCAGGTGATTTTTCATGAACTCTTGTGTCAAGTGTGGAAGCTGATCCTGAAGGGCAGAGTACACTCTGTTGAGGTCTTCTGTGGGTCACTTGAGAGATGCAGCTTTCGGAATGTCTTACAAGCTATTTTCCATTTAACCAGAGAAGACAACAGGCTCAAAGCATAGGGAGGCTTATTAATCAGCTGTCTTGTCACTCTGATTGCCTTCTAAACCAGTGTGGAAGAGTGGTTTTGATTATATTAGTGGTTTTTAATGGGAGCATTCTTGCCAAATATGGTATCTCTTTAAGGAATTGCTTTTTAAATTACTTGGTGCTTTTGCACAAACAGAAATACATCTTTTGTTTTCACTCACGTTAGTTTTTCAAATAAGGAAGGTAACCTAATGTCTTGAAAAATTCTTCGGGGATTCTTACATTTTGTTCGCTACCTGTTAGCAAAGGGCACGGTATGTTAATCACAGGTGTTGCAGAAGCTTTAGGATTAACTAAGTAAGGAAAGATCTGCAAGAAAAGTACTAGGAGATTGAGGTAGAGAATCACTGCTTTGTTACTAGTGATTGCTTACACATACTTGTGCTCTACTTTCAAATGAACTCAGGTGTTCTGGGGCCCTCCCTGCTAACTCAGAGTAGCCTCCATGTGCCTCTGTTACAGCAGCCTCTCTCCTTGTAGGCATCTCAGTAAGGGAGGAAATCTGCCTAGTGACGCACTACCATCACAAGAGAGATGCAGACACCACAGCCGAGTCAAAGCGGGAGAAGAGGGAGTTTAATTTTCAGTTTCAGTTTATATAGATTTCCAGAAATGAGACCACATTGGAAGACTGAGGTTCAACCTCTTCAATTCCACTGGTCTGAGAAAGTGTCCATCAATTGTCTCTTCTAAAGAGAAGAATGTAAACAATATAGACAGAAACATTGCTTTGTTTACATCAAAATCTGTGAGAATCCGACTCCAAAATATATAAACATCAGAAGGCTTAGTAAGAACAACAAGAGAACAGGCAGCAGCCTAAGAATAAGAGTAGCTTGGTGTGAGTAAACAGATGCCTCTAACAGTACAAATGTGTCACCATGAGAAGTGTGCTGCTGACAGAGTGGTGGAAATTCAGAGTTTTGGTGTGTGGAATTTCTGTTTGGATGCCAAGTGCATTTTTTCTGTGGACATGTCACCAACAAGCACTGGACTTCAATAGCACAGCTTAAGGTATTAATGGAAATTTGGGAAGCATTGTAGGAAGAAGGTGTGAGAAGCATTTGGGAATTTTCCCTGGCTTTGTCAGATGAATGAATCTTTGAGGTACGAATAAGTGTTGTGAGGGAATTCCTGCAAAATTGCTTGGTTGGCAGAAAATTAAAGTAGACTAAGTAAATGTGAATGTTCTTGTTGGGTATTAAGTACCTTTTTGTTGCTAATCTTAATTTACTTTCAAATCAAAAAGCACAATAAGTGACAAAACAAAAATATCTCGCTAAAGAATTCTTCCTTTTATGGTGTTGCTTCTTTAGACAAGTTCTAGGAATGTCTGAAAGAAGTCCCTGGGCCAAAAGGAATCACTTCAGAAAGAAAGGGCTTTAAAATTGAGTCATCAGTTTTGTCCAAGGGTGTAGTGCTTTCAGCCTTGTGATGGAAAGCATCCTGAGGGTTTTTAGAGGAAGCTGCAGCTGGGATGGTAATTTTGCAGCAGAAGAGACTGCCAGGAAGGAACATGGGAGCAGTGATAGGGCACAGACAGTGGCAGACAGGGTATGGGACGGGAAGTAGGCTGCATAAAGTTGAGCATGGTTTGACTTGTTAATCCCAAATACTAATTTCCAGGTTTTTCCCCCTAAATTTACAGTGCTGTTTTGTTAATTGCAAATCAATGACAGTGCTCAATGTTAAAAAATCAATGTTAATTAAAAATCATTTAAGTTACCAGTGGGAAGTTAAATAAAGTTTTGAATGTGGGAACTATATGTGTATTGAAAACTGTAAAGCTTGCAGTGGGCTTTATGGATGTCAGGTAAGAGTTTATACAGAAAGGACAGGAAGGAAATACCGCTCTTTTTGTCCCTCATTACCCAGTCCCATTTCTTATTTAATCTAAAAACAATCTTAGCTCATGCTATCTAGTTGGAAAACTACTGTCTTTCATCTGCAGTTACATTAAAGAGGAGATAACTGGGTAACCGCCTAGACATCTTTGGTTATCAAAATATTTTCTGAAGACATCATACAAATATAAACTCGTTGTGGTATTCTGAGTAATTTACTAAGTATGTCTTCCTTTAACCAGTTTCTTCATTTAGCTAAGGAAATGAATCTTTTCATTAAAAATAAATACACTATTTGTTTCCAAAATCTAATTTCTGTCACGTGTACTCTGAAAGTGCTCTGGAACCTCATGTCCTGAATTGTTGCAGATGCCAGAGGCCTCATGGTAACTTGAATAGTGTTTCTAGGTTCACCATTGTGTAACCCAGTAGAAAAGCTAACTGGTTCTGTGAAGGTAAAATTCAGTTTTTGTTGAAATATAGACTGAAGGGCAAGTATTTATTAGTTCATAATGTTTAAGTGTAATTGTATTCCAAATAATACAGCATCAGTTTCCCTGCATCCTAATTTATATAGAAATAATGTACAGATGAAAGGCAAAGAGGAGGGACAGATGAAGAGAAACAAAATTACCAATTCTCCTCCAAAAGGGAATAAACTTTAGCAGCCTGATACCTTTCTTACCTTTTTTGTAATATACAGGACAGTGGGAGAAAAGGAGTTCAAATCACAGCAGTTCTTATACATAAATTATATTGGTGGTGCTCATTTCTCAAAGTTGGTTGTAAAAATGGCCTTGTGTTCTGGTAATTTACTCACATCTCTGCTTTGATAGAGTTTCATAAGCTTCACAGAAAAACTTGCTTTATTATTTTAGTTATGAACAACCTTAAATTATCCTGAAACTGAAGAATGACAAGAAATAAAAAAAAAAATTACAGAGTTTTTCTTTCAAGAGGGACAGTTGTGTTCCTTGGAAGGTAGAAGGAAGTTGATGTTTGGGTTGTTTGTGTTTGCTTGTTTTCTTTAAATATATGTTGTGAATGTCAGAAGGAATATTTTAAGGAAATCTTCAAGTTTTTCTAGAATGCAAATCGAGAAGGGAAGTACTAGTACTTCAGCATAGACCAAGTTAAATTTATTTTGGGGCTAATATCAATGATTATTCAAGGAAAGGGTAAAAAAATAGTGTGATAGGAAGAGAGGAGAATTTGAGGAACATAGCTGAAGACTCATTGAAAGATGTGTTTATTTTTACTGGCTTGATAACTTTCTAAAACTGAATTTTTTACAAAGAGGAAAGGGTTGCAAATAACCATCAAGGTTGAAGCTTGTATGACAAGGATCCTTGAAAACACTAAGCTTAATTTTGATGGAAAACAGAGAACTCTTGAATTGTGATGCTTTGCAAAGGATAAGATTGGGAAGAGGATGCATGAGTTGCAGTAATGCCAAGGTGGATTTTGGACTAAAAAGAAGTAGATGCACGTGTGGCAAGATCTGATTTAGAAATCCCATCAACAGGAGGAAGACATTCAAAAACTGATCTAGTGCACAAAAGAAAAGAGTACTGAAATAATTAAGAGTGGAAGGATTGAGTTGGGAAGGAAGAGTGTTAGCAAATGACACTAGTAAACTTGCCAGCTTGGGTAAACTAATAAAAGGAAGAAAGGCTGCACACAGTATTTAAATTAAAGTATTTAAATGAGTAAACCCTCAGAATTAGTTTTATAAGAGGGAGAAACAGATAATTGTTTAAATTGAATGTCAGAAAACATGAGTATTATTCCAAGTAGGTTTGGTTTCCCAAATGTGGTAGAAAATACTCAGGAGTCTGACTTGATTTATCTGAGTTCTTTTAGTCTTTATTTTATTAGACTCTGAGCTCTGTTTTAGTTTTCTGGTGTCGGTGCAAGCCTTGTCTTTCAGAGACAGGCCTTGGCACTGGTTTATGGGAGATAAATACAAGCAGGGCAAATACTTCGATTTCTTCTTCAAAGAAGAAATACCAGGGAAAGGGATTCTGTGCTGGTATGGGGTAAGGAAAGAAAATCCACTATTCCTCTAAAAACTGCTGCTCATTGTGCTTTTCCGCCTTTTCAAAATTTCTGTAGAAATGTGTGCATTACTCTACAAATTTGAGGCATTGTAGTAGTTTTGCTATAGGGTATGGATATTCCTAAAAAAATCAGCCCAGTTTAGGGGCTGTTTACTAAAATGTGAGCATGAGATGTTTCAGGCAAGTCTATATTGCTCCACAGAGCCCATACAGAGTGGATGTTACCTTGCTCAGGACCTGCCAAACTATTTTGGATTCCAAGGTATATTCCTCCTCTCTTTCCCCGACTGCGTGTAACCTTCATGGTCAGCCCATTTGCCTGACAGGACTGGCGCCGCTCGACCCTCCTCTGCCAAAACCCGCTGCAGTGTCTTGGGGTACAAGAGGAAGCACCAATGCAGTGCTGACATTAATACCAGGTGGTTTTGATGCTATTTTTGGGGAGCTTATTTCTGTATTAGTGCATCTCAGATTGTTCCTGGTTAAGTGAAAGGAGATGATTGAAGAAGCAGTCCTTTTGCTTTTGTACTTGATCCAAGATGCTGGTGGTACTGCCTTTGGTGCTGGTGTTTTCTTTGCTCATGGTTCCACAGTTTACACAAAGGCTCTGGTTGTTGTTCAGATAACCTTCCCTGTACTGCTGCTGGTGGTCAGGGCCTTCAGTCCCTTTATTGCTCTTGTATATCTGTACCTGCTGTTTGCTACAGAAGGTAGGATTTTTGCATCCATAGGATTGTTTTCTGTAGTTTTCCTATTTCTGCATACTGCGCTGTGCCTCAGTGTGTGCAGTCTGCCACAACTTACAGGAAGTGTTTTTTAGCTACAGTGGCAATTTAAAGATTGTCCTGCTACCATCGTAAGAATTATTTATTTTCTAAAATAAATTGCTCTCTCAGGGGAAGGAATTGGAGTTGCTCTACTCCGAGGAGTGAGTTAATAGGTTGGAAAGTTGTCTCCACAGGCATAGCTTGGGTCATAAAATTGAATGTGTTGAAAGTAGGATTGTGGGTATTGAAGCAGGTGTTGTGGTTGTGTTTGGTTCTGTACGAATTTGTGCATGAACTAGGGGATCCCGTTGGAGAGTCGGATAACTGGGTCGTTGGACCCATAGGAGGAAGTTCTTCCAATGTTTGGGATTAATCACTGGATGCAGATGTGCGTCCATGCTAATTAAGACTGATACCATAGTGGCTAAGAAATGCCTGAAATCAGAAATTAAGGGCAGAGGGGATAGAGGAGTAATGGCATTTCCCTCCCAAAATTTTAATTCTGTGGACCAATTTCCTAGAGCTTCCAACCGTATTTCCAAATATGTTTCCAGCCTCCATCTCCTTGCTTGGTCTTTCATTGATGATGAAAACAGGATTGCTTGTAAAGCAGAAGGGTTGAAACACAATGTTGTGCCTTTAACTTGTACCTGTTTTCTTTCTTTACCCAATTAAAATAGGAGCATGGAAGAACTCAATAGAAGAATGGACAGCAGAAGACTGGAATGAAGATGTAAGTGCAACTGGTTGGACATACCAATTGATTATTTTTTCACTTCAGAGTTTGGGTTGTTTTCAAAAATTGATATTTGAAGTAAACCCTTATTTCAGGTTTATTTGCAGAAGAGTTAAAGTATGTCATCCCTTTTGCCTCCTCCTGCAAGGTGGAATGTGTGTGTTATTCCTGGAAATGTGTGAATGTTTCAAGTAACTGATATGGAAATTCCATCCTTACGCAATGACAGGGATGTATCTTTGGAGAGAATTGAAAGAAACTGTTTAAATTCCTAGGTTTTCTCTATCAGTTAATGTCATCAAAAGCGGACATATTTTAAACCTGTCCTCAGTTTCTTCACTGTGTGTTAGAGGTGGACTAAGGGCTAAGAGTAGTGGAAATTTATGGGCTATTTTCACCCCTGTTTTGATGCTGGTACAATACAGCATTTGTCATATGGGAGGGGTGCTGAGGAATGCTGACTAGGGGTAGAATTTGTTTTAATTAATTACTAGAGCTGAATAATTTGCAAATTAATTTTGTTAATTTTTATTAATTTTGGATCCTGAAAAAATCTCTGTAACCTAGGAGAAAGTAGTTTGTCTGCTAATATTCAGAAAGAGCGAATGAAATGTCAAGATACAGATTCATTAGCCTAAACATGCACCAAAAAAAAAAAAAAGGGAAAAATATGTTAAATCTTTTGTTCTAAAAATAATTGCATTCTATCCCAAAACTTATTGGTATACTGAAATTTGCCTTGCAATTTTTGCAGATCTGTTACAGAAGAACCCTTATTGATTGTGGGCTATTGCAGGAGGGCAGTTAGTCCCCCCGTCTGCGGCCAGATGCCATCTAGTGCCTCAATCAATGATTGGGAAGTAAAACTAAATAAATTGCGTAATAAAATGTTTGCGAAATACAAAAAGTATTGGAATAGCATTTGAAAGTAAGCCAGTCATGAGGTGAGATGTGGATCTCTGCAAGATTTGACCTGTTTCAATGAAAAATACTTTGGTATAGCCAAGTATACATTTATTTTATAGGATTAAAGACACATCTCCAGAACAAGGTCCTGGTGTCTGGAAAGCAGCAGCTCAAAAGTTTTCAGAATTTTAGTGGATGATGAAAATAAAACAGCTCAGCATGAGCTGATGCTGTTTCAAAAAACTGTTTGCCTGTTGGCACTCTTCTCTATTTCTTAGTCTTTCTTGAGTTATGTTTCTTTATGTGGACATTCCTGAACTTGATTCCTAAGTACCAAATCAAATTTCTCATTGCTTTTACAGATGGAAAAATGTGTCTAATAGCTGAAAATATCTGATCAAAGGTCCTTAAAAAGCGAGATTTTAGTTTAGGGCATCTGAAAGGGTTACTTTAGAAGCATATGATGGACTCTGGTTTTAATCTAGCAGAGGTGTAGTATGAACCTGTGTCTGGAAAATGGATCCATGGATTTAAGTATGTAACAAACAGTTCTAGTGGCATGACTATTGATTAAAAGAACCAAGGAAGCTGATATATTTGCTGTCTGTAAGGAAAGACGAGGTGTTTTTCTAAAGAATATTTCTGTTTAAAGGTGGTGTTCTCTGGTCAGATACAAGTTATGAGCAAGTGAGTGAAATTTTACATTGTTTGACCCAAGAAGATTTGGGTCTTTGATACCTAGTAGTCCTGTCTGGTCCTTATCTTTTGCAGTGAGTATTGAGCAAGTATAATAGATTGTCAAGGTGCTATTAAATTGAATGGAAACTGCTTGCAGTGAAAATAGGAGGTTGTATTTTGTTAAAGGGATTTTCAGGGCATAAACAATAAAGGACTAGACAAATATTGAGGTAATTTAGGTGGCTTTGGATTTTGCTTTTTAAATTAAGATCATGCTCTCCTGGCTAAAAAAAGTAATGTATAACTACAGAAAGTATTCCAAATGAGAGAAATAGAATAAATACAAATTGCCAGAAAGTGGGTGATGGCAAAGATTTTCTATGTGGTGTTGGTAGTACTAGTTTTTATTTGAAACCACAGCAACACTTTTTTAAAAAACAGGAAAGGAAAAAAAGTGTGTTTTGGTGGAAGTGGTTTCTTTACCAGGAAGCAGCATGAAAAGTTGTTTTAATTCCTTTACCTTTACTACGTCATACAAAAACAGTAATAAGCTTTTTTTTTTTTAATTTCTGATTTGTTGATGTTGAGTTTCTGTGAGGATGCCAGAGTATATTTTTGTTTTCTCTTCACCATTCCTGTACTCCTTTAGGAGCTGATAGCTAGTTGTCAGCTGCGTTGTCTGTTTGGTGATTAGAGAATGATTTTATCATACAAACAGGAGCTGGAAAGCACAGGCATTTCACTGCAGATGGAAGATGTACCCCTGTGAGGCCAGCACTGATAAATGGCTCACAACTGTTTGTTCACTTCTGGGAAAATGCCAGAGCCTCAGTGAAAGATTCATGAGTGTAGTGTGCAGTGAGCATAATGGCTTGATTGGGAGCTGGAAATACTACTTCTGATAAATACTAAATACATCCATGTAATAAAACTTCTCAGCTGCCACAGCAGGAAGCATGTTTTGATGAATGCTGTAATCCCTGCACTGTTCTGAATTAAGTGCTTGATTGGATCATGTGGCAGTGAGTTTGCCACAAGGTGTAGTGTAAGCCTCAAAGTAATTGAGCTGCTAGCTGGAGACTTTTGTTTGTGTGCTGGTTCATCTGTAGAGAGGATTTACACTCTCACACATCAAGCATGCATTTGCATTGCCACAAACATCCTCAATCTCCTTATTTGCTTATTTTTTGGGGTTCATCAGTGTTTGTCCATGGTTAGGCTTTTCCTTGATTATGTGAGTGTAAGAAACTGTTGGCATTACAAAGAATTTAATATTTAACCAAGGGATTGCAGACCACAGAGTGCTGCTTGTGCCATTAGCTGACCTCTTTGTGCCATGTAATGCAGGAATATCATAATACCCCAGAAAGTACAGTATGCATTGCTCTAAAATAAAACAGGTGGGGAAAGTGCTGAACAATAGAGGAACAGCCTTTTTAACTGAAATGTACTTAAGCAGAATGTTCTTCCTTTGTTTTGGTCAGTACACAGAGTTGTGGGCTGTCAGCATTAATCTCAGGACAAATGATCCAGAAATGAAGGATTAAAGTGCATTGTGTTGGCAGCAAGGGAGGGGCAAGAAATGGAGGGAGGAACTCTGGTAGTACTGATTTCTTCATGGCCTCATGTGTTTCTTGCAAGAAAGTGCTGGGAGAGTATGTGAAATATCTCTACTCTGCCTCTGAGTGGTGATTTGCTCCCAATCAGCCCTTCCATGCCGTTCTTAAATCAACAGTGTTTCATAGGAGACCCCTATCAGACGTCCATGTTCAGGGATATGCATGCTCTCAGTAGAGCTGCCTGTGGGATGGCAAATGAAATTGGCTCATATATGTGATCTCCTTTAAACTGGGCTGCTAGAAATGTATGCAATTAAAAATGCATCATTTCCTAGAAGAGCTGTATCAAGTGGCACATTCTAAATGTGTTCTTTGAACAGGTCAGTTATTATTCAGTCAAGAACAAGGCTTTCAAGGGAATTAAGGGTGATTCTGTGAAAATTAAATTTAAAATACAAACACTGTACATGCATATCTCTGTCTTGCTAAACATAACCTGTATTGGCTTAAGACCTATTCTGGTTTGCAAGTACTTCCATCAATAGAAACAAATTAGGCCTAGGAAGTTACAGTTGCTCAACTACTACTATTTAAATGACAAAAAAGTATTAAAAAATCCAACCACACTGCAAAGAACCAACCCCCTGTTTTCCCCCCAAGTCCCAACCAGCTCCACTTCCCCAGGTCCTTTGTGCCAGTATCTCTCAGTGTTGTAACAGCAAGGTGAAAAAAGTGCCGCTTTCCTCTGTGGGTGGTCTGACTTGTTACTTGAGTGTCAGCATGGCCCTCATTTTATTACTGTTTCAGAGCTTGGGCTCTCTGAGCTTTCCCTGAAAGACCTTCTTACCTCTACTAAGAGAAGGAACCATGAATGGTGGTTGACTCTACTTGCCTGTACTTACCTGCCTCTGCTGATGGTGGGAGCTGAAATGTCAGATGCAAGCATACATGGAATGAGTGCGAGCAGTGTATTGTGTTACCCTTGTGCAACAAGATTTATCAGAGCTGCTCTATAGTATCATAAATTGTCTGCCCATTGATGTTAGAATGGCAGTCACATTAATTACTTTCTACTGGTGTATTTCAGTTAAACTGTTTCCAAGCTGATGTAGTTACATTGGTGTACTGTTGGATGTTGGTGCCTGTTTTCAGTAGGTCAAATTTCCTAACCCAACCCTCCAGTTAAATAGGTACTTGATTCCATGGAGAAGATTTTACTGATGTTTGACTACATGTTTTTGTCTTTTTAAGCAGAGCTTTAGAGTAGCTGCTTGTAATGGTAGTTTGACTTTATATTTATCTTGAAAGTGCATGATCAAAATGGAATTTCTACAGATGTTGCAGGAGGGAAGTGAATGTATAAAATTCTTGCCCCATCTCTTTTTCAGCTTTCGGAAACAAAAGTCTTCACTTCATCTTCTGTTCCAGCTGAAAATCATGTGACTCCTGGGCAAAGGTAAGCCCTTCTTTCATGTTTTCCCTATACTTTAAAAACCTTCTCCTTGATAAAGCAATGTTAGTTTGCACACATAAAATATTGAATAAAAATGCTGTCAGAGATTGATCAAAGTCATCTCAAAATTGAAATAGCCATGCTTGCAAATTGTTGTTTCTGTGAGTTCGTGAGTTACATATTTTTGACTGTGGAAGTGGAGACAAACTTAGCAAATGTGTGAGCATAACACATCTTCTGCATCAGGACTGCTTACAGGCCGAAAGAAAAGTAGCTGGAATAGCTGTTGAAAAGGAAACTCTGGCTTTAGTGTCCAGAAAATGGAAATGCTGTCTTTGTAGATGCAGAAAGTCTTCAGAATGTAGGCAAATGTGAAAATGTGTTAAATGAAAGCTGCATTGGCAAAAAGATGAATTCTCTTGTAAACATCACAGTTACAAGCCTTTACTGATGACAGAGGGTTAAGATCAAGAACCAAAAATATGTCAGTTGCTGCCTTCCTTTGCTTGCCTTTGTCTTCAAATGCTTGCTGGTGGTGTTGTTGTTGTTGGAATTAGCTGCCTCCATTAGCCTTATGTTTCTGGAGAGCACTTTAAAATTTAGTGATGAGGACCTTGGTAGTTGGATAGCATGCGATGTGAGGCTAATGGTCTCAAATGTCCTAATTCTACTCTACAGCAGCAAAATTCTCCATAAATATGGATGTGATTTGCATGAGGCATGATGTCACGTGGTGTATAGTTTATTTTTTTTTCTTAAAGGTAGTATATTATTTCTTGTTCTGTTCTTCCAGTGGATGTCCCTCAAATTATATTAGAAAATCTTTTAGTTCATCCACTCAAACTGGGATGGATTTTTGTATTTATTACTTACTGGCGAAAAACTCCCTTCTCTCTCTTTGTATGACAGACAAAAAACATTTGAAAAGATTGTTAATCAGTAATTATTCTGTTGCTGCGGTGGCAGCTTTAGTATTGTTAGTGCTTTCCTCAGTGTTAGTGAAGCTTAATCACAGTGTTCATTCCAGCCAAATTTCACTTTGTCTTATAGCATTGATTTGGTGACACTGCTTCAAAAGCCGGTGACATCTACCCAAGAGACAGAAGGAAACTCATTTGAGTCTCCCCAGCAGCAGACCTTTGGCCAAGCCTTAGTATTCACAAATTCTCAGCACAGCACCCAGATGGCATCAGGAACATGCAGCTCCAGTGCTGTAAACTCCTATTCTCCTCAAAGTCTGGTAAAACTATCTTATGCTTTCTAAATATTATGTTTACTAAATGCTATTAATGAGTAAATATTTCAGGCTGAACAACTTTTCCAGTACCAGTCATTTCATAAGTTGTTTTGGTATTTGTTGAAAAAGCTGAAAATGAAGAATATTATTAGTTTCTTTCACTCCCCCTCAAAAAAAACCCCACTTTTTTTCTTTTGCTGATTAGTTATTTCTGGGGTTACATGAAGTAGTTACATTGATTTTTGATTAGAGAGCAGATGTGCTTATTGCTTGCTGATGTAGGATAAAATAATTTGTTTTTAGTTAAGAGTTATAGGCCACAAATTTCCAAGCACATTCTCAGCTGCTTCTAGTGGAAGCATGCCTATTTCTGAATCAGTTTTGAGGTTGTGAGATGTGTTGTTTATTCTCTAAAAATCAGTCTAACTATTAGGAAATCTGTATTTTAAGATGCATGAGTTAAGGTGCATGGTAAGTTAGTATTATTTTGATTACAGTGGTGGGAGTTTTTACTGGTCATTTGTTAAGTTGCTGCTGGATAGCAGCTGTAGACATTGACCCTATGATTATGTTCATTTATTAGATAAAATGTTCACTCCTTCCCCTCTTTCTTTTGATAGTCGGCAGTTCTTTGTTCTGGCTTTGGAGAGCTCAGATCCTCTAAATTGGCAAACTCTACTGGTTCCCAAATCTTGGACCAATTGAAATCACCAGGATTGGGTCAGTTTACCTCTCAACAAACCAATAGCAATTCTGCCACCACAAGCACAGCTGCTGCGTCATCCTGGGATCTAAAACCACCTAGTACTCAGTCCTCAGCCCTCAGTCAGTTTGGTAAGTGCTTTGACACAGCTTCTTCTCTCTTTTTCTCTATAGTAGCCAGTAAGATTGCTTAATGCCAATGATAGTTTAAAGTCACTTAAATGAAAAACTTTTTCTAAAAAAGGTAATCCTAGTAATGCAATTATTTACATTTGAAGTGTTGTGTTTATTTGCTAGTAACAGACCTCACAAGTATATCATAAACTAAGTTTTGTTAAGCTTAAGCCTATCCATAAATGTCTTTACAGTTATTGAGCCTTCTAGGTAACGACATCTTAGATTTAATGTGCTTGAATATCTACATGGAACTTTGTTGATGTCTGTTTTTCAACAAATGCTGAAAAATACTTATTTTCATTGTACCTGTGCTGCTTTTAGCTGAGTGCAAAGTTGTGTACTTATATTTTGTAATTTTTTCCAAATTTTCTCTTCTAATAATTACATGAATTTTGAATGAGTACTATGTAGTTCCTTCATAATACGCATCACACCTCAGTGTTCTTTCCCTAATGTGCTGTGAATGATTTAGGTTCCTTGTTTCGTGTATTTATAATTGTATGAATTTTTCATGTAATCGAGTAAAATTGGTAGCCAAAGTGAGAATGACAGAAACTTATTTTCTGCAGTGTTGTTCCTAACAGTATCTTCACTGTGAAGAAGATAGCTTTATGTCTCTCGTGTGTGTGTATATATTTATGTGTAGATAAGCAGCCATTGTAGCAATTACTATCTTTGACATGCAGAAATTAAAAGAAAAAAAAAAGTAAATTTCAATGCTTTCTAATGGATGTCACCAACTTGAATAAAAATACCTGCACACTGAAAATGCTGGAGGTCTCTGTGGTGGCTGACCACCAGTGCTTTAAGTCAACACTTCATGGCTTTCAGCATCCGAAAACTATGAAAGGGAAGACTAGGGAAAAAAACGGTTCGTGTCCAGCATATCTTTGACTCTCAGCTATTATGAGATGGTAGAAGACTTTCTGGTTTTTTATTTAATTTTTTTCTTTGCAGGGAAGGAAATCCTAAATCATAATACCTCTAAATTGCAACAACTCTTTACCGCTTGGAAGTAATTATATTATATCAGCACACTTAATTGGATTGAAACTTGAAGTATTTGATTAAAATAATCCAGAACAGATTTTGAGGACTTGTGATAATATTGTGCCTGTGTAGAAGGATTTGTTTTCATATTTTTGGGAAAAACTAAATAATGTTTGGTCACAGCTGTTTATTTAAAGTAGATGTATCAGCTGTTGTCCCTTATTAGTGTTAGAGTGGTAATGATCCGTGCAAAGCTCCTGTGATGTCTGAAAAGACTTGCAAATGCTATAAAATCATAACTACTAAGCATTACTCAGATTCTTACATGAAGAGTAAAACTATGAAGAGCAGATCTCAGTGCTTTAATTTTGATATTTCTTTTTCCCAACACTGACCAGACTTTAAATCCCAGCCTGAGCCATCTCCAGTTCTGAGCCAGCTGACCCAGCGGCAGCAACAACAAATGCAGGTGGTTCCTGTTCCTCCTCCTGGGCTGGAGTCATCCTCCTCCCAGGTAAAACTCCGAGAGCCATCACCAGTTGACACCTCTACAGCTGTTAGCAAAATGTTACAGCTCCCCACTATCTCTATGGATAACCAGGCAGTGACTGTTCATCAAACGCAGCAGAAACAGATAAAACCACCAAAAAGGAGAATAACTCCAGCATCCAAGGTGGGTAATTGAGTAGTGGCTTGTCATTAGTGAATGTAAAAACCACAAAAACTTGTGTCAGCACTGGCATAGCCAGCAGGACCAGAGCAGTGACTGTCCCGCTGTTCTGGGCACTGGTGAGGTTGCACCTCAGATGCTGTGTCTAGTTCTGGGTCCCTCACACAGGGAATATGTTGAGGGGCTGGAGCGTGCCCAGAGAAGGGAACAGAGCTGGGGAAAGTCTGGAGCACAGGTCTGAGGAGCAGCTGAGGGAGCTACGGGGACTCAGTCTGGAGAAAAGGAGGCTCAGGGGAAACCTGATCACTCTCTAGAAATGAGGGTGTAGCCAGGTGAAGATCAGTCTCTTCTCCCAGGTAACAAGTGACAAGACAAGAGGAGACAGCCTCAAGTTGCACTAGGTAAGGTTTAGTTTGGATATTAGGAAAAATGTCATCACTGTGGGGGTTGGTGATCACTGGAGTAGGCTGCCCAGATAAGTGACAGAGTTACGACCCCTGGAACTGTTTAAAATATGTGAAGGAGTGGTGCTTAGAGACGTGGTTTGGTAGTGCTGGCTTTAATAGTTGGACTTGATCTGTTCTTTTCCAATCTAAATGATTCTATGATTTGATTTGGTATATGTTTTATATAAATTTCTAGGGAGAAGAGGAGCAAAGACCTTGGTATATTTCTTATTTATGAAGCAGGAAATACTAAGCTGGATAGTTATTATGTCCAAAATACTGTGGTGATATCTTTTGCAAGCACATAGCTGGTTGCTCTGTATGGAAAATGGCTGTTGCTGAGTAATTTTTAGATTGATTTGGTAGCCACAATATGAATATTGGTTGAGAGGGAAGGGATGTACATAGATGATACTTGGTTATTGTGGAATAGTATGGTTAACTCCTTCAGCTCCAGATTTGGTGGATTAATTTCAAGCTGCAGTTGCATGCAAAGGAATTATGACCTTTTTTCTTCCTTTAAGATTCCTGCCTCTGCTGTGGAGATGCCTGGATCAGCAGACATGACAGGGTTAAATGTTCAGTTTGGAGCTCTTGAGTTTGGATCAGAGCCTACACTCCCAGAATTTGGATCAACTTCAAGCAGTGAGAGTACCAGCCAGGCGACCAACAATAGCTTATATTCAAAATCTGTAAAGTATGTGTGAGTTGCCCTCCTGCATTCTCAGGTGTTCTTGAAGGGGGTCAAGTTTATGCTAAAAGCATCAAGACAGGTTTTCCCTCAAGAGAGGGGAAAACATGATGACTTGTTTTTTGTGGATTGTATTTTAAATGATAAATTTATTTCCTAATGATAATCCAAATCTTCCAGGATGGATAGATGCAAAGCTGGAGATGACATGAATATAAATAACCTTTTAATAAGCTGTCCTTTATAGAATTTCTTTCTCATGTAAAATTGCCCTGATTTTCAAGTGGTTTGGGTGTTTGTTCCTCCACTACCCATGTTTTTCTCCATCTGATCCAGCAGAGTTGACCTTTGTACCATATATGTGTGTTAGTAGATTGGCACCAGGTTACAGATCTGATGCTCCTACAGGATGAGAAAATGAGAAAAGAACCTAGGCTTTCTGTATGTAGTTCTTACTGAAATGTTAAAACAGCAATGATAAGCGCCAGTAATTTTTAATTCCTTACTCATTGAAAAATTGGCATCAGTAAAAAGCTTCCTGAAGTTAATTCAGAAATAATAATAAAAATGAGCTTTCACATAACTTTTAGTTTTATACATGATATTTAAACTAATTGGAAAATAAAATATTCCTACCTGTTTTAAAGTATTTTTTAGCTCTTTGCATAATTCGTTCTGTAACATTAGAATTCTATTGTAAAATGAAGCCTATTGTGGTTATTCATCTTATATCAGGCTTTATGAATTCTGCTTGTTTAAAAAAGAAAGATTATGATCATTAATTTATCCTTGGAAAAGCTGGAAATAACATGACTGAAAAGTGCTTGTTTGTAAATTCTTGTCTTGATTGGGCCAGAACAAGGAAGGTGAATGGTGCTTAGTACAGCTGATGTTTTGAGGCAGTGATTAGTGAGGAGCAAAGCAATAAAATTTTTTTTACATTCTTAGATTTTCTAATATAAATAGTGTAGATTTTTCTGCGTGTTTAAGATTGTTTTAGATAGCTTTGTAAGAGCTGATATTTTCATGAAGGTATTTGAAATACTTGCCAAGATGATAAATAATTCTTTTTTCCAGTGATCCTTTGAACACCTCTTTGACAATATCCAATGCAGTACAGGACTCCACCTACACGACCTCTGCCATCAGCTCTTCCAGTCTGACCTGCGCATCCCAGAGCACTAGCCCAGTAACAACTTCCTCCTATGACCAGACTTCTGTGCATAGCAGGATAGCATACCAAAGCTCCATGGCTCCGTCTGAACCAACGCCTGTTGCAGTTACGGTGAGTTCATTACCGAAACAGGACATTGAAAAGGGGGAATATTCTTGCCTGTGTTAGGTTTGTATTCCCCTGATACATTAATGCTTTGACCAAGCCAAGTGGTATTTTTGATTCCCAAGCCCACCCTCTTACTTGCTTTTGCTTTTCTTATGTGTAGTCATTTTTGGTAATACTGTATTTGGTATATAAGAGCCTCTGATTTTGTGGGTTTTGACATCTTAAATTGTCTTTTGACCTTTTTTTTTAATAAACTTAAAAGTCTATTCGAGTTTCCTTTCCTGAAACTAAGGATTTGTCTCTGTATGTAAATATTAGTTACGGTATTTTGCCATAACTTGACAGTTTCTGTAAAAAGGTAAATTATTTACTGAATTTGTGTGGCATCTATCAAATGGATCCCAAATTTTTTTGGGCCCCTCCAGTACTACTTTTCTGTTGTATTTAAACACCAGTGGGAATTAGTTTCATTGTTATTTTAATAAGCACAAGGAGAGATCTAATACAGGACAAAGAATTTCTTGGGAGATTCAGGCCCGCCTGCTCTCTTTGTATATGAAATGTAGGTTTGTTTTAAAAGAACTGATTTTATTAAATGTTTTACGAACTTGTGAGAGTCTGTAAGCTTATATACTTCTGGCCTTTGTTGTGTATTGGCTCAGTCACACTTGTCTTCTGCACTAGCTCGTATGTACTGGTGAGGATCAAGCATAGACTATCCACTTCTGTACCTCCAGCGTTATCCAAAAAGCAACTGGTGCTTCTCAAGTCTTATCTTTCAATGGAAAAAAATTGGCGTCTCTGTGTAACTTGGATAGTTAAAATTGTGAGTTACATTAGATCAAAAGCACAACCATTTCCTATATGTTAATGCAATTCCTTCTTTAATATTGGTGTGAACCTGAAGTTTGTTACAGTACACGGGAAGGTCTGCTGCTGATGGGTGTATTATGGGCAGTGTATGGGTTTCTTTATGTTCAGGACACCCTTACACTTGAGACAACTTTATGATACAGTTTTTTTAAAGGCAGTAAAAATTTGAATTTCTGCCTTGTTCAATATAGTATGAATATAAAATTTTGCATGAAGCATGTTTGATGTGTGATTCAGTCTGAACATTTAATATACCTCTAAAAGGATTTATTAATGAATTTCTTCCTTGTTTACAGAATGGGCACAGTGGTGTTAGGACACAGGCAACGCTTGACAGTAAGTTTTCAAAGCTTGGCTGAGCACAGGACTTTCTGTTCATTCCTTGCCACTTGCTATGCACACAAGCATGGGAGTAACATTGGGTTTATGGTTTTATATTGTTTTCCATGATTAATTTATGGCTGACCCATTTGACTTTGTGCTTGCATAAAATGCTGCTTGCTTCTTGACTACAAGTGAAATATGAAGGCAGGTCTATTAAATCTACAAACCTAAACAGCCTTAAAGTAAAGAAGCTGCTTTGCTGCTTCTTTTCCTTTTAAATTTACCTGCCAAAAATTTAATCTAAAATAAAAATGCAAAATTAAAAATATATGTGAATTTCTTTTTTTTAGTAATTCTTCAGTTCTGAGTTGGGAAGCTGCAAATAACATTTAGCTGTAGTAAAACAAAGTCACATTCTCTGAGTGCACCTCTCACTATACTATAGGTATAGTTCTATCTCTGCCCTATTAGAAGCCTGTGGGGAATAAAAGTGAGGGACATGTTCCCTTTTCTGAGATTCTTGATACCTTGCAAACAATACCTCAGTACTGATGCTGGTATAGGTGTTAGTTTCTATATCTTGGCCCGTTTCTAATGTAGCATGAACCTGTAGCAGGCCTGCAGCTCTCTACTTGGGAGTTAAAATAATTAAAGTATAATATCCACTATTCTGATCTGTGTGCTGTTCTGTGGAAGTGTTCAAGTACAGTGATGTAAACTAGTATCTTTTGGAATTCCAACACCTCAATTTTGTGTCTAACCTTCTCTTAAACATCTCTGCAGGTAGGCCATTAGTGGGACAGTGTTTGGTTAGTGCCAAGTTGAATTTAAAGTAGCAGTAGTGTATAAACTCCAAGAGTTAGTATGTAAAAGATTGAAGTATACAAATACAGCTTTTCAACAGGAAAACTTTTGTAGTGTCGAGTACAGAGTTAATTAACAATTTATGACATTCGTTACAGAACCTGTCCTTTTTTCTACAGAAAAGAAAGATCTGAGAATTCCTTATGCTTCTGTATTCTGTAATGGCTTTACTAGTCATTTTTCCTATACCAGCTCTCCTTTGAGAGCATTTCTGTGTTCTTCTTCCATTGAGTCTGTTTTATGCATTCAGATGATTTTGAATTTGTCTTGACTTTTATAAGTACTTTTTCCCTTGTGTATGTGCTATGATATTCTTAGTTGTTCCTAAATCCTTAATTCAAAGTACGGATGATGTGTTTTACATCTGACCATTCTACCTGTCTCCTGGTTTTCTTTGTCTTGCACATTGGATTCAGACGTCTTGTAGGGGATCTTAAGATGGTGATTCTGTCCCTTGTGTTGAGGACATCTACTTTTACTTTAAGATGGGAATTCTGCTCTTAATATATTGAGTTTTAAATGTTATTTACTCCCTTTTTATATGCTATTTACCTGGAGTTATTAGGTGATAGCGTTGCTGCCTTAATAATCGTGTTTGTCTCTTGGATTTCCTTCTCTAAGAATCCATACTTATTGCCAAGGCCATGTCCACTTGATTCCTGTTTGAGGTTTTATATTGCAACCCAATAACCTGACCTTGGTCATTTAGCTAGGAAATCAAATCAATAAAATGAACGAACTCTAATATATAACTTCCAAGCATATTTGATTTTTGTTTGGTGACCAGTCCAAAAGTGTATTCACATACTTACAAGTTAGTGATGATCCACTGGCTAGTGGTCCCTGGTGTGGTGTGGCCCAGCCAAAGGTAGGGCTCAACTCTTTTCTGAGTTTTATCGGTGAGTGAGTGTCTCTAATTCTTTGTTATTTTTGTAGGAGAAGAAATAAGTGAAACAGCTGGGAATCATGTTGGGCAGTAGAATTTTTAAGCATCTTACTAGAGTATAGTGATCATATAAACAAGTTTTAATCTGTATAGCCTAAAAAATGTAAGATAAAACCTACCACTTTTTATTATCTATGGAAAGTGAGTCAATATTTGACAACTGCTTAGCCATAAAAAATGCTTATTGCTTTGCTCAATTCTGGCCTTTCATTGTAGCTTCTTTCATTCTACTGCTGTGCAGTTTTGACTGAATATACCAAAGTGATAAGTTGTTACATACCCCCGTACTCCAGCAATCTCAGTCTTGATCCCCAAAGTTGCTGTGTAGGTTGGAATGAAGAAACAGAGCTGTAGGTGAAACTAGATTTGTACAGTGCCTTTAAAAGGCAGAAATGACTTGTGTTTGCTGAACCAAAAGTAAGGAAATTTAAAATGGCTTGTGAGCCTAAGTTAATAATGCAGATAGTGGCAGCTGAAGTGCAGAAGATGGTAGTTTACTACGTGTCTAGCAGTGATAATTGTCAATTTATTGTAAGTAGAGAGCTTAAAGGGAAAAAATGGTAGTTCAGTTGTGCTTGAATTTTCTTTATTAGGAAATAGCCAAATTGCTTGATATGGTTACCAGTTCTTAATGGTCAGATTTTTGCAGACCAAGGGCAGAATACTACGGTGTTCCTGCCATCTGGGCTGGGGTGTCAACTATGCTGGAATTTTAATTTGAATGCCTCTTTCTAACTTGTTGCAGCTACTTCATCAGTTGCAGCACCTAAGACAGAGCCTTCTCCCTCACTACCTTCAGCTGGTTCTCTGCCCAGTGTGGTGTCCACCACGGCCTCGCTTCTGCCTTCAGCATCGCAGCATGTGGCAGCATTGCCCAGCTTGACACAGTGCAGTGATCTGGCCAGCAGCTCACTCTCCCAGCTGAGCAGGTACAGTAGAGTTGTGATAAACTGAGAGGGTCACTTACGGGGATAGGACAGGATATTGTTCCATATGGGGGTGTCAGGCACCAGGGGTCCCTTTTCTGATGTGAACCAGAATTAGGAGAGAGATCCAGAGAGGAGAACAGAATGTTTCTGCTTGCAAATTCTGAGCTCTGGGCTGCCTCCTAATGGCAGAGCAGTTGCTGCCCTCAAGCTTTCATGATACATATACAGCCTCGTGTTTCAAGAGGTTTGCTTCAATCATGGTAGCTAAGTCAGCTAAATTGATTCCCCTAGTTTATTTTTCTTACGTTGTACCTGCTGTTCTTGTTCAGTGTCATATGTTCGAAATAATTTTTAACAGTTTACTACATGGCCAATTCAAAATACTGTAGTCTCATTCATATTAGTATTTCTCAAAATTAAAACCCAGAAATAATTTCCCAGGGAAACTGTATGTTTTCTTTGTCTGAGAGATTTCCTTAAGATATTTCAAAATACCAGATTGATGTTCCTGAAAATGCATCTAACACAATACAGTGTTGCACTGTCTCCCTGTTTTTCTGGATGCCTGTTTCATCCTCAGTTGATGCCTTAGGATTTTAGCTTTTAAATTCTTCATATATTTGTAATCGTACAATTCTTGAGTGTATGACTCTAAACTCCATATAGAGTGTTAGCTACTGTCTTCCCATTTTGGTCAGATAAAACAATTCCTCTCTAGGCCTGGGCCTCAAGGACACCTTACTGTCTCAGGCCCTGAAAAGTATAAACAAAAGCGAGTTGAGGAAAAGCAAACTTGGGGTAAATTACTTCATTACCTGTAACTGTAATTGGTACAGATTAACCCCCAATATGCAAATAGACCAAACTTATGGAAGTGTTAAAAATCATGACTGGTCGTCCATTTTTGTGTGTAGCCTCTGAGGGGTGCTTCATCTGCTCTTAATGTACCTGAAGGCCCTTCAATAAATATAACAAATTTTTATTCTCTTAATTTTGTCTGGCCTCTGTTTTTAGGTAAGGCCAAAAAAAGACATCAAGATGACCTCCTGAAGCTATTTTGATTGACTTATATTTTTGATACTCTCCTTCGTTCTATATTTGTTAATACAAGAAACTGGTTTGTGATATCAGGGTGTTTTTTTCCTGTTTCACAGCTAGGACATAGTTTTTTTTTCTTTTAACATTCTAGTACTTCTTTGTTGAATAAAATAGTAAATATGTCAAACAAGAGCATATTCCCCTTACAAACAAACAATTCCCTTTACAATTGTCACATTTCCCCACATTGATTTGTTGAAAAGCTGTATAAATGGATGGAAATTTCAGCTAAGGGTTGATGCTTTTGGACAGATAGAAAGTTTTCAGCCATCGTCAGGATGCCTGAATTCCCAGTGTGTCTTACTTGGTAGAGCTCATGGCTGTGGTCTGTGTCTCTACCATAGGTCTGATGGTGAAGGGTAATCAAAACAACTGGGAAGAGTGGTGAAGGAGTGGTGTAAAACTCTTATGTTGGACTGAACTATGTTTTCCCTTGCTGCTTACAGCAATTGATGTTGTAATTCCTGCAGAAGGGGGACAATTTTGAAAGCTAATCTGTGAAACTGTGAAAGTTTATTCTGGGCCCACGCCTTGAAGAGCTGCCAGAAGTGTTTGCCCTTAAATTAGGTCATGTAATGTAGCTGCCAGCATTAGTATGAAAACTGCTGTGTTTTCTTGTGGCTTTTTCCAGAGAGACCGCAAAACTGACTTTGTTGTTAGAATCTCTCCTGCTTCTTTTTTGATCAGGAAGGGTTTGTTTTGAACACCAAAATATACATGTGTATATACATATGTATATATACATGTGTTTTATATCTTCATTTTGGTTACCTTTGTTCAATGTTGGTTCAGTTTATTGCATACTACATACAGTAGATTACATTCTTGTCCTCAAATATAAGGCATAACTTGTCAGTTTAAATATTGAAGTGCCAGTTTCAGTCACCTTTCAGGGAGACATTTGAAGATCTTTGGATGAATTATGGGGCAAGTACCCTGCAGTTCTAATTGGTCGAATTAATGTTATGCAGCTCAAAATGTGAGAGACACCACGATGACTCAAATGAAAGTACTGCCTCACTTAAAACCTGTCCCCCATGGTAAGCAGCTTCAGAGAAGGAATGACAAACAAGGCTTATGCTTGTGTGAACCTTGCTTGATTTTGGACTTTGTGTCGTGGAGTCATGGCTGTTTGATTCCTGAAGCAATTACAGTTTTTCTAAAGGTAGAGTAAATTAAAAAATACAAATAAAAGGTGTTTTAGATGTTTCTTGTTAGTAATATTGACTCTGCACTATATTTTTTTCATTAAAAGGTAGTAGGATACTAATTAAAGGAAAAGGTGCCTGTAGGAATGTCTGTACTCATACACACACATCTATATGCCTCTGTGTGTATATGTGTACGTATACACACACTCTTACATATAATTTTTTATTTAACTACTCTGTTACTCGAGGTGTGCACACACACCTAGAATTTTTGTTCTTTAACTAATGTCCTACTGTATATCTATATTTATTAAAAAGGAAAAATGAATTGTATTAATTCTTTACAATTTCTTTCCAGCTCCCTTTCCAATCATCAGAGTAGCCTCTCTCCTGCCTCGGTATTGTCTTCAAGCACATCACATGTGGTAAGTCCTGTTACTATTAAAACAAGTGCCTGGCAAATAGTCAGTTTATCTCATAATTAAGACTCTCTTTTACTGGATGTCTCTCAGTACTCCAAGAAGCAAAATAAGAGCCTTACCTCAGGGAAGAAGGACTATGTAAGCCCTCTAGTGGGGGAAAAGTGATTACCACTTGTGATTTGTACTAGATCAGGAATAGCTGTGATAGTGACTTGCCAGTATGCAGCTGCGAGGGAAATCGTCATGCCAGCTAGGGGGGATGAAATAAAAAAAAAAATCTTGTTTGTAACTTGTTTATTAAAAAAACCCCAACAAAACAAAAACAAACGTCACAGTGGCAATCTGAAATGTCTCCAAGATGTGTATTGTTAGCAGTCTGGAAGAGCACTGGAGAGGTTAGTTGACAAAATGCAGGTGATGGAATGATATGCTATGTTTGAGTTACTGTATTGTAATTTTTGTGATGGTACAGCAATTTCAGTTTAGCTCTCATACAATAATTTTCTTTAAATCACAAAAACATCACAAGCATGCAACTTAATTGCATGTTTGGTACATAGATAATGCATATCTTTTGCATGTGCTGCTGTTATTTTAGAAGTTTTTCTTGGGTTTGTTTTTTTATATTACTTTTTCCCTTTTCCAGCATCTTCCACAGTGGTTTATTTGCTCTGTGATCCTCATTCTTTTTGTCTCCTTTTCTAGCACACTAGTATTGAGAACACAACTTCGCTCCAGCCTTCAACAACCTTTTCAACTGCTTCAACCTCAGCCACTAGTACCACCTCCTCGGTTGTCAGCATGGCAAGCAATATGAACACTACAAACAGCCTTGGCCTGAGTGTTACCAGTGTGTCTATACCAGCTGCTACCACACGGGCAGCTCCCTTAGTGTCTTCAGGTTGGCAATATTGACTGATCACGTGGATAGACAGAGGATTTCAGTCAGCAGGGCTGTCAGTTGAGCATCTCACCTGCCATAACAACGCTAAGAAGTCCACAGTCTTCACTGGCATTTCCAGCATGCTGTATTTGCTGGCTTATGAAATAAAGTTGCCTGGTTTTATGTATTTGAAATATTTGTTAGGGTGTTATGTGGCATTTATATAGCACATTCTGTCCCCAGAGAGCTTTAAAAATACACGCTAGAGCAGTTCTGGCTTGGGAAGTTTTGGGCTATAAAATTCACCCAGTTTGTATTCCAATTTGTGATCAAAACTCCTGACTGTGAGTTCACATAAGCTTTAGTTTCAGGCTTTTCTGTGACTTGAATTCATTTGGCAGTATCAGAATATAATGCAGTATTGACATTATCAATATCACATCCTTACTGCCTCTTCTACAGAAAGGAAAGAAATGTCTGGGTCATTGCACAACAAATAGTACTTCAGAAGGAGGGTCCATAGAGGGCTGGGAGACTTTTTGCACTGAAGCGGAAGCGGTGCTAAGTTCTCTTTCTTCTCTGATGACCCTGAACTGCTAAAAGAAAACCTCATGTAAAAAATGGAGTGATGTATTATTAAGGGTCAGGCTTAGTTACAGAATTATTTCTCATTTCTATAGCTTGTAAGTGAAATGTCTTATGACTGGCCAAAGTGCTTTGTTCTTTAACTGTTCTGCTTCCTCGCACTGCTTCATGAAGGCAGCTGAAACCATTTCAGTTTTCTCTTTGCTATTCCTGGCTGTAGTAAGTCACCCACAGAAAGCATGCTGGCAACATTTAGTGCTTTCCAGTCTTGCTGGTGATGAAGAGAATGTGTTGACAGAGCAGGAAATTAAAGGAGAGATGTTCTTTGCTCTCTCAGATTGAGAACAATTTCTAAATTTGCCTTCAGGAAAGGAAAAGAGAAGTTTCTGTAATTCTTATAATCCTCTTGGACAAAGTAAATGACAAAATCAGGCTATTCTTTGGTTGGACTATTTTCAGGTTTAAGTCACCTGTGCTTTCCCTCCCTTGAGGCATGTTTAAACTCTTTGGGCTAGTTTGAGCATACTCATCAAACAGCACAAAATCTCCTCTTTATAATCTAAGGTGGTGCAGCTGCCACAGCTTGTGAGCTAGCTTGTGAGCTATCTTCAGCTCAATGCTGAAGCCTTTTCTTTTCTAAAGGCATGTTAAAGTGTCTGTATTTTGATTCTACAGGCAAAGCTCCCCCAAACCTGCCCCAGGGTGTACCACCCTTGTTGCATAACCAGTATATTGTGGGACCTGGAGGACTTCTGCCTGCCTACCCAGTAAGCAGTTTCATTGTTTCTGTCTTTGATTTATTAGCTCTTGGCGCAAATGGGCCCTCCAGACCTGCTACTGTCTATGCCAAGGCATTTCTGGTGGCACATATTACACCTGGCATTCTTGTTCTAAATGCTAAAGAACATCTGAAATATGTTCAGTAGAGGTTTACTGTTGATTGTAAACTGCAGAGTTTTTGGTGCAGACCTGATCTGGTTGCTGTTGAAGCTAAACATGGATGTGGCTATGGTTTTCAGTGTTAACAGGTTTTAGGCCCTTTGTATAAATTTAGGCTCCTTTAGTTTTGTCTTACTGGAATGGATTTGCCATAGCAGTGACTGAAATGTGCCATGTGTCCTGTCTGTCATGATTTGAAAGACTTCACATAACTTCGATGTCTGACCAGCATCAACGTATTTTTGGTCATCTGTTTTTTGAATCCAAAGCTTTATATCAGTAACTTTTCCTTATCAAACTGAATGTGAGGAGATACCCAGGAGGTTGTGTTGTGGTCAAGTCATCAACTCTTAAATCTTAATGCTCTTTGAAGCAATGATTACGGCAAAGAGGGCTGTCCTTACCCCCAAATCTGAATGCCTGGTAGATTTTTCATAAGTTCAAGAATGATGTGTCTGTGAAAACTGTTTTGAAGATGGGACAGTCAAACTGTCCTCAGAGGATGTTGTCACCAGGAAACAGCATCAGAGTGACAAGTCTTTTTAACTTCAGTTCTATTCTCCTTAAAATGCTACAGTGCCCCATAATAGCACAATGTGACTTATGGCTGTAGATCTTTAACACCAACTGGGCTTAAGTCAAACTCAGTTTAAAGCCCCAAATTGATCGCCATCAGAAAAAAGTGTTATAATGTTGTATTTTTATCTGTCTTTAAGCAGATTTATGGTTATGATGATCTCCAGATGCTTCAATCCAGACTGCCAATGGTAAGTAAATGACTTACTTCATTTTAAACAACTTGTCTTCACTGTTGATCATTTGTGCCACATAAATTGGTTCACTTAACAGTGTTTAAGAGCTTTTCCTTATGTTCTATATTCTTTTTTTTTTTTAATTTACATGAGGATTGTGTAAATTGATTGAGAGGAGCTGTTGCATCATGCATTTGTCCAGCTGCAAAATCTCTAAATAGATACAAGTGTGCTCTGTGCTCCTGAGTGGAGGAATGTCTAATTTTTGTAGCAAAGTTGTGACATTTCATCTAATCTAGTTGAAGTCTAAGTGTTTTCTTTTACCAAGAGGTAAGGTTGAACAGCAAGTACACAAGTTGGTAGCTGGTAAGAGTATCTGACAGGTTTTGGAGATGCTCATACGTATTGATCTTTGCATATGCATCATGGCAACAAATGCAGGTGAGCTGCGGAAGGAAGAGTGTGCAAAGTTTTTTTCCTTATCTGGATCAAGAATGTAAATGGCATATGAAACAGGCTGAACTCCCAGGTGGATTCAAAAAGGGCCTCAATCTAAAATGATCAAGAATTTTCCTATCAGAAATATAGGGTAAGGAACTTGGAGAAAAGGTTTGGTAGTAGGTAACTGAGAAGAGTTATATACTAGAGTGATGCAGTGTATCTTTAGAGGCAGAAATGGAGCAGTGAGTAGTGATCTGAGAAGACTGGATGAATGCCATAACGTAAGACCCAAATAAGTACCAAGTATTCCATGTAGAGCTTGGAGCTGCCGGGGTCAGGTAGTTTAAAGGTGAGTACAGAGATGATTCAGACAAAGCCCTGTCAGACTGCAAACCATGAATTAAAAAAACCCCAAAGTTGAGCACATGAGCAAAGACTTCTACCAGAGGAAGTCATGATACTTGAAAAACTGTCAATTGAAATGCATGGAACTATTTTTCTGGCAACAAGATGCAAAATATTTGAAGTTGCAGGGCCAGGAGACACGTATTGTAATGTGTTAACATTGGCTAGATGCCTGGTGGCCACCAAGCTGCTCTATCACGTCCCTCCTGATCTGGTCAAGAGTGAAAATACATCGTGAAAGGCATGTGGGGTAACAGGTACAGGGAGAAATTACTTTCTGGTTACAGTCATGGGCAAAAGAGACTTGACTTGGGGAAGTTAGTTAACTCATTAGCAATCAAATCAGGGCAATTAGCAAGTAGATAATGAAATAAAACCAAATCTACAGAACACCTTCCCTTCACCTCTCATGTTTTCCTGGACTCAGTTCCACGCATGATTGTCTCTACCTTCATCTCCCAGGTGACATAGGAGGATGGGGAGTGGGACTACCTTCTGTGCCCTCACACTTCTGCTCCAATTTTGGTTCCACAGTCCTCCAAAACTTCAACGCAAGTCCTTAAATGTTTTATGTTAGAAGATGTAATCTGATTGCAGCACCTCTGCCATGGGAAGGGAAACCATCTCCAGGACCACATTTCACAGGGCCCCATATAGTGTCAGGCCCTGAACTCTTCTAGAGATGCAGTAATCTGGCTAGCTCTAGGACTTGTTCCAATGCCTCACAATCCTCATAGTAAAGAATTTCTTCCTAATGCCTGATGTTCTTCTTAATGCCTGATGTTCTTCCTAATGCCGGATGTTCAGAGACATTACCTGTAGTCCATTGCCTGTCGCTGCAGATGCTGTTCAAAATTCAGTTTGCTTCTTTTTTGTGAGGTCTGCTAAAATATTGGAAGGCTGTACTAACGAGTGCCTGGAGCCTTGTCGAGACTTAAAAATGCCAACTCTGTCACCTCTCTCAATAGCAGTACTGCTCGGATGCTCTGATTGTGTATGTCGCCCTGTAGTGAACCTTCTCCAATTGATCCGGGCCTTTCATGTCATGGGACTTCAGATACGATAATCAGATAGGCAGGTGGAAACTACTAAAGAAAAAGAGCCCAAGACATTAATTGTGATGATGATACCTAACACTTAGTAATGTTTCTGTAAAGAGGTTGATGCCACATCCTCCTTCGGCAGGTGCCGTTGAGAAGAGCGGGCAGGGGCTGTGCAGAGGCCTGTGTAAAGCAGGGCTTCTACGAGGTGTTGAGT